>PIJE02003309.1:0-17500 GCA_002895965.2 Coryphaenoides rupestris | reverse complement strand
GCAGTAAAGTAAAAGTAAAACTGTAAAAACTGCATATATACTGTGACAGCGAAAAGCCTAAACCGGGACCCTTCTGGAACAGCACCGAATACAAACACCACCATCCCATAGCGAGCTGATGAAGCCATTAAGGAGAGGTGTGGTGGCTCTCCTCTCTCTCTCTCTCTCTCTCTCTCTCTCCTCTCTCTCGCTCTCTCTCTCTCCTCCCCCCCCCCCAAGCCTCACCATTTACTCGGCCGCCCGGACTCAAACTTGGGCCAAATACTTTCCTCTCGGTCTCGTGAGCGTGTGCGCGCGCGTGTGATATACAGTATATGTGTGTGTGTGTGTGTGTGTGTGTGTGTGTGTGTGTGTGTGTGTGTGTGTGTGTGTGTGTGTGTGTGTGTGTGTGTGTGTGCGTGCGTGCTCCTGAAGCTCGATCGCCCGGCCAGTTGATGCATGTCTAATTGGTATTTTTGCTGATAGTTCAGTCACAAGTTTAATCTATATTCTCCATTACCCATCTCTCAGCAGCAGCCCTTGGGACGGGCCGCTAATGGCCCCGCCTGAAGGATGAGGATGGAACGCTCTCGTTCCCATCGAGACGTTCCAGCATCCCGTCTGGTTTTTACGGGGAACATCGAGCTCGGCGTATTATCTCCAGATGCTTGTTCCAGCGGACTACATCGAAGTCACCGTCACCGTCGTAGGAGGAGGAGAAGGAGGAGGAGGAGCTAGCGAAGACTTCACACAAGCTTTGAAGAAGAAGAATAATCCTTCATGAAAGCAGGCCCGAGCAGTAGCTCAGGAGGTCAGAGCGGTTGTCTGGCAACAGGAAGGTTGCTGGTTCGATCCCTGGGCTCCTCCCCCTCCTCCTAGCTAAGTGTTGAGGTGTCCCTGAGTGAGACATGTTACCTTGCATGGTTGACACCGCCGCCGGGCTGTTTGTCCTGCCCTTGTTTCGGATCGTATCAATGAGAAGGCCTCTCTCCAGGTCTCTCCAGAGCAAATGTTTGTCCCGGCCTTTATTTATCCCCTCTTAACGAACATCCAGCCTACACAGCAAAGCCCTGAGCAACTGCTTCACGGCTGGTGTGGCGGCGGTGGTGGCGAGCCCTGACACCGGGGAGGGGGGCTGGGGCGGGGGGCTTGGCAGGGATCACAGGAGCCCTCCGTTGGCAGTGGGAGGGGAGCCAGGGTGGTCAGCCCTGCTGCTGCCGCCGCCGAGTCCCCACTAACTTCAGATCTGTGAGAGGGCTTAACGAGGGCCTTCAACACAGAGCCAAGCGGCCGAGTACACACGGGCCCACAGCTGCCCCTCAAGTGCACTCAAGGGGAGATGAAGAAGTCATTTGCTCGGGGAACGATACGTCCCCGATACAGTTAATCGTTGGTCTGTTTTGTTGTTTATATTCCACTGATATTTAGCGAGTTCACCTTTCCGACATGAGTGAGGTGGAACATACGCCCCCTTCTGCGCCCTTCTTCCAGACCGGCTCCGCAAGGACGGCAATGTTGGTGTCCTGGAGGAAGCGGTGTGGAATGCCAAGCACAGTAGGGGGGCGTTTATGGGGTCCCAAAGATGCAAATGAAGACGCTCATATGGCCGTAGTGCATAGATTTTTGTTTGCTTTTCATCAAGTATCTCGGAATCATCATCGCAGCTTCCCGCCCCCAAATCCCATCTCTCTCACCACCCGCCCTGTATAGCTGAGGTTACTTTCTAGTTTAAATAAATGAATACGTTGATATAAATACAGCATTATTAATCTGTGTAACTGAGGTCATGCCCAGCCGTGAATAATAGTCCCGGTGAAAGTTTGAGAAGCCGAAATGCTTTTCAATTAACCAACTTTATTGATCAAACAGGGGCCTCAGAGACACAATCGAGTCTCCATCTATTCTTTATTTATTTAACCCTAATTCAAATGAGTGTGGAGATGAATACCAACACTAACAGAGTAGGAATAATTTTAACATATAGATATACTGAGGATAAGTGAAATATATATTTTTAACGAGGTGAAATTAGAGAGTTTTCATTGAGATAATGTCAGGACTTCCACCTGAGTGATGTCATATCCTGTCGTGTGAAGTGACTCCTGACCCCCTGACCTGACACATAAGTACATAAGTGCCGCAACACAACGACCTCGGAATTGGATATTTCATTTCACAACGGACTTTTCATTTGTTTGGGTTAATCTAGCAACTACATGCCAAAAGGTTGCTGCACAATGCACACCTTTATTTGTATTTTTAGTAAACCATTATTTCAGCAGGTAATGACTCATTGAGGAGTCAGAGGAGAGCGGAGACACGGAGCAGATAACTTGAAAAGCAAACTATCCATTCTTTGGTTATGGGCTCCATGAGGTCTGTTTGCAAAGCCCTATGACGGCTCCATGTGAAAACACCCTCATTCTCCTCATCAACGCTGTCCAACCAATCAAATAGCAAACAGCTTGAGTAGAATTAGAATCATCCTCTGACCTCTGGGCATTGGATCACACTGAACAATCTTCTGATCTGAAGAAGATAATAAAAACGGTGTATATATACACACACCCCCTAATGACACACGAATGTATTGCCAGTTCTGCTTTTCTCAACCTGATTCTTAATTATACATTCTTGTACCCAACATTTCTCATATGATTCCCATGTTTTTTTGTGCTTTTTTGACATCACCCATGTAAAACTGTTGCCCATTCGATGTTCCTTTCTGTCTATTTCTCCAAATCCCCCCCCCCCCCACCCCTCAAATAGATTACGAGATTAACTGTATTTGAATGAAACTCAACCGGGTTTGTTGGCTGTCTCCTCCGTGTGGCTCCCTCTTATTGACTCCGGCTTGTAGCTGGCAGCATAACACCTTCCAACAACAGAGACCCGGCTGGGAAATGGCAAATTAGCGAAGCGGCAATTAAGATGGGGAACAGACAACAGAGGGAATGGAACATGCGCTCCCCGCAGCGGGAGTCACGGCGGAATCAAGAGGTTATCGCACGGAGAGTTAAACAATTTGTAGTCCAGCAGCACAGACACTCTCTCTTCTGTGTTTCTACTGACAGATACCCCCCCCCCCCTCTCCTAACCCGAGCACTAACCTGCGTGTTCTTATGTCTTGGCATCATGGGTTCTAGAAATGCGCTCAATAAATTTGAATTATTATTATTATTATTATTATCATTAACAGGACTTTGCAGCATTGTTTAGCATATTGTATGTTGTTAGATGTTGGTGCCGCACTCAGAATGGCACGTCTGCTCTTAGCTCAGCTATTATGCAGGCAATTCCTAGAAATGATGAAACTCGTTCTATTAACCTTGCAATTATGAATGCTTAAATCCTGTTCTATTCTTCTTTATGCACCACAGTCTCTCTTTCAACAAATGTACTTCTTGTAAGGCACTTTGGATAAAATGCTCGAAATCCAACGGGATTTCCATTTGAGGTTCCCACTCCATTTAATCTCTCTGAAGGGAATAGCAGAGTAGGGAATTAGTTGGGTATGGAGAGAGAGAGAGGAGAGGAGAGAGAGAGAGAGAGAAGTTTGGAGGAGGGGAGATGAAGGAGTTATTGGGGTGACGTTTGTTTAATTAAAACAGGTTATGTTGAGGTGCCACCCGTGGGTCTTCTGGGAACGCCGCTGGTGCCCTCCATCATCCCTGATGGCGGTACGCTATAGAACACCCTGAACTCTTCCTGGGCTGGGGCTTCCCCTTCCTTGATGCAGCCAGGGAGTCAGCGGGACTGCCCCTACCTACCTCCAAACATTCAGTCGGACCCCACGCCCCAGCGGGACCTCCGCTCAACAACTTCGGCGAGACGACTGTGTGTACGCCTTCACTGAGAAAGACAAACATCGCTCTGCTTGGGTCCCAACTCTTCAACGTTCTGGCACGCGTGCGGGGAACGAGCTCCGGCTGACGTCAGGACAACAGGTCTCTCACCAAGCTTCCCGCAAGGACTCAAACCACACCAGTTTAACTCCCCCCACCGCACCCTGCCTTCCCTCTCCTACCCCCGAGCACTAACTTGTGTGTTTGTATGTCTTGGCATTATTAAAATAGGATTTGCATTGCTTAGATATGTGACACCCAATACACCAAAACATGGTAAGCCGCACGGAAACACCGAGACACACCGAGACACACCGCTAGTGTCGAGTACACCGGCCGCCGCGAGCTAACGCTAAAACGCTCCGTTTGATGCTGCACAGGGATCTGCCCTCACGCACTCGCACTTAATTGGACATTTAAAATACTCAATATTAACACTTCTGGAGTCAACATTTACATTTACAACGATAAATTATGTATATCGTGTTCGCACATTATCATAGTATGGATACTGTGCCGCTCAAGGTATACTGTATACTGTATGTGTTTGTATGTACTGTATATATACATATATATATATATGTACAGTATGTGTACGTGTGCATGTATATGTGTATATATACTGTATGTATGTGCACACAGGCGTATATTTTGTTCATGTGTGTATATATACTGTATATACTGTATATATATTTCCAATACATATATATATAGTATATATATATACTATATATATATATACTATATATATAAATCCTCTTGCCAATACAATACATATTTTATATTTTATCTTTTTTGACGACTCTTTTGACAATAAAAACACTTTGTCTTTGACTTTGCATGATTGAAATATAATTCAGAATATAATTATGAAAATATAATTATGGAGGAAGTTTGCGATCGGTGCTCCAGAGGCCAATTACTGGTTGTGTTGTGTTGTGTTGTGTTGATGGTTTCCATACGCTGTTGGCTGGAACCTGAGTTACATTCAGGTGATGCTAGGAAGCAGCATCGCTCTCATGCTGTATGAAGTGTATACTATAGCGCTAGCAGCTCAGACCGCGTCATCATCCGCAAACAACAACAACAACAACACAACCTTCATAAATATACACAAAGCCACTTGCAGTGATTTGTGTATACATGTCTGTGGGAGTGTGTGTGTGTTTGGTGGCTGGCTTAATTGGATGGCCTCACCTGGCCTGAGTTAGAGTCTGGGGGGGGTGGGTCTACAGCCTCACCTGGCCTGAGTTAGAGTCTGGGGGGGTTGGGGCTACAGCCTCACCTGGCCTGAGTTAGAGTTCGGGGGGGTGGGGGGGGGGGGGGGGGGGTTGGGTCTGAGCCCTCACCTGGCCTGAGTTTAGAGTCTGGGGTGGGTGGGGCTACATCCTCACCTGGCCACGTTAGAGTCTGGGGTTGGGTGGGCGGCTACAGCCTCACCTGGCCTTGAAGTTAGAGTCTGGGGGGTGGGTCTACAGCCATCACCTGGCCTGAAGTTTTAGAGTCTGGGGGGGTGGGGCTACAGCCTCGACCCTGGCCTGAGTTAGAGGTCTGGGGGGGTTGGGGGGGGGGGGGGGGGGGGGGGGGGGGGGGGGTGGGTCTGTAGCCCTCACCTGGAGCCTGAGTTTAGAGGTCTGGGGGGTGGGTGGGGCTACAGCCTCACTGGCCCAGGAGAGTCCTGGGGGTGGGGTGGGGCTACAGCCTCACCTGGCTGGATTAGAGTCTTGGGGGGTGGGTCTTACAGCCTCCACCTGGCCTGAGTTAGAGTCTGGGGGGGTGGGTCTACAGCCTCACCTGGCCTGAGTTAGAGTCTGGGGGGGGTGGGTCTGTAGCCTCACCTGGCCTGAGTTAGAGTCTGGGGTGGGTGGGGCTACAGCCTCACCTGGCCCAGTTAGAGTCTGGGGTGGGTGGGGCTACAGCCTCACCTGGCCTGAGTTAGAGTCTGGGGTGGGTGGGGCTACAGCCTCACCTGGCCTGAGTTAGAGTCTGGGGTGGGTGGGTCTGTAGCCTCACCTGGCCTGAGTTAGAGTCTGGGGGGGGGTGGGCTACAGCCTCACCTGGCCTGAGTTAGAGTCTGGGGGTGGGGGGGCTTACAGCCTCACCTGGCCAGTTAGAGACTGGGGGGGTGTGGGGCTGGTGTATGGCTAATCAGTGCAGTAAGTCAGCCACCAGCACACATTCAGGAGAGAGCGTGAGCATGCTAGCTGGTTACCATCTGTGTTTCATTTCACTTCACCTGCACCCTTTTACAATAACCCCGACTTTCAACACCACAAACCTGCCACAAACGTGTCCTTGGAGGAGCCCTAAACTAAGCCACTTTATGTGGCATTGTGGCTGAGACTATGAGACAATGTCAGTGAGCAGGTCGGGTGAGGCATCTTGTCGAGGATAGAGGGCATAGTCTGCCTTACGGTCTGGGAGACAAACACCCTGACCACAAGACTATTCGGCCAATTGTTGACCGCACAGACAGACAGGTTTACTGACATATGTGAGAGCACAGTGTAATGGGAGATGCTAAAAGGAATCCATTTCTGCTTCCTCCCTCCAACCATTGCTAATATCATAATGATTAGCTATAACCCTGGTGTTATTAATCTTGCCCTCTAACGACTCAGACCACAGAGGAAGTGTACCTTTTATCATGGCTGTTTGCCAACGGGATTTCCATTTGAGGATTCCCACTCCATTTAATCTCTCTGAAGGGAATAGCAGAGTAGGGAATTAGTGGGTATGGAGAGAGAGAGAGAGAGAGGAGAGAGAGAGAGAGAGAGTTTGGAGGAGGGGGAGATGGAAGGAGTATTGGGTGACGTTTGTGTTAATTAAAACAGGTATGTTGAGGTGCCACCCGTGGCGTCTTCTGGGAACGCCGCTGGGTGCCGCTCCATCATCCCTGATGGCGGTACGCTATAGAACACCCTGAACTCTTCCTGGGCTGGGCTTCCCCCTTTCTGATGCAGCCAGGGAGTCAGCGGAACTGCCCCTACCTACCTACCCACGCTCACAAAAACAAAGCATCAGTCGGACCCCACGCCCCAGCGCGAGAACCTCCGCTCAACAACTTCGGCGAGACGACTGTGTGGTACCGCCTTCACTGAGAACAGACAAAACATCGCTCTGCTGAGTCCCAACTCTTCACCGTTCTGGCACCGCAGCGGAGGAACGAGCTCCCGGCTGACGTCGGACAACAGAGTCTCTCACCAGCTTCCCGCAAGAGACTCAAAACCCACCAATAACTCCCCCCACCGCCACCCCTGCCTTCCCCTCTCCTACCCCCGAGCACTAACTTGTGTGTTTGTATGTCTTGGCATTATTAAATAGGACTTTGCATTGCTTAGATGTTGGTACTGCACTCAGAATGACACGTCTGCTCTTATCTCAGCTATTATGCGGGCAACCTAGCAAATTATGAAACTCATTCTATTAACCTTGCACTTGATGCTTGAAACCTGTTCCATTCTTATCTTTATGTACCATCACACAACACACACACACAACACACACACACACAACACACACACACACACACACACACAACACACCACACCACACACCACACACACACACACACACACACACACACACCACACACACACACACCACAACACACACTATCAATTCCCGAGGACCCCCCGAGATATGAGGTCACCCCTACCTGTTGATTGACAGGTCCCCCCCCCCCCCCCCCCCCCCTCTCTGTGGCGCTACGCTCCGGGGAGCTCGGACAGCTGATTTGATAGCAGCGGCTACTGTAGTGAAGAGTGACGTCTTTTTGGCATCAAAGTAAGAAGGTGGAGGGATGCCGTGAGATAAAAAAAGTGACGTTTTAACAGGCGGCCCAGCGGGCGGAAGAGTGATTTCTGCCAAACTGTCACCATCACTTCTATGATGAGACATCAAACAGAATCAGAATCAGAATCAGAAACGGCTTCATTGCCAGCTTTGTTGCTTTTGTGCGATTGATGCCTAACATTGAACATTAAAGGGATAACTATACGTAAGAATCAGAGCATTCTGATCTCCGTGGGTTGAGACGATAACAATCAGAAACTAATATTCGTTCTAATCATAATTAAACCTTGTACACATTCATAAAAGCTATGAAATATATACTGTATATTTTTTTAATTATCCACGCTTACATGTCACTTTGTTCCTTTTTCCCCGTGAAATCCGACCCGACTCAAATATAAGAGAAATCAGCCCGGAAGCTGTTCTACACAACAGAGAGAGTCGGGGGAAGCTCTCATGTTTTAACTGTTTAAACAACCTGCTCACAAACTGGCGATTTAAAGCGATTTGTGCTGTAAATCCTACATGTAGTCCCTGAAGGGATTCATTATTCTTACATACAGGGCCTTTAAGTATGAGTAAAAACATAGACATTCAAATAAAATGCAAAGAATGTCTAAAAATATGTATAAAAATAAGCAATATAAAAGGTGCAATTTGTGTGAGTTAATTCAAGTCGACGAGTGACGAATTTTTCGTCTTTTACAATCTGAGACTGATGCTAATCACTGAGGATGATTCAAAGCACTTTGAAAGTCTTTTCCTCTCAAATGTGCATACGGAGCCGTGAGTTAGATATTATAGGAGCTATATGTAACACATTTACTGTAATTAATCATAATATAAACCATGATATGGCACGAAGGGATTAGGCAAACATGCTCCAGTCAAAATACTGGCTTCCCCTGACAACAATGCGACTGCCAGTATCTTCTCCTTTCAAGTGTCGCTATTCACTATTTCTATTCTCGGAGTACCGGCGTTGCCAAATATGAAACGAATTGGCACACAAACGGCAAACAAACTGGATCAAGTGAGATTGTGCTAGATTCTACTACCCAACCTAAAAAAGCCTCATCCTCTTCTGCGGAGAAGCTTCGGAGCGGCGCTTGAAACATCCCGTAAATCTCGGGAGTTGCGTTTGAAGGATGGAGACGGCTTAGAGACGCCCGGGAGGATTTTCAACGCAGACGCCCAAAGTTGCTCAACGGCTCACGTTTATATCTGTGTGACCGGTCGACGTAGCCGGCCATGCAACGAGCTAACTGGCAGTTCTCAAGAAATCCACACCAAGCTGGTTAATCATTTGCAAACAATAAATCAATTGCAAACCTATAGGGTGGGGGAACAAAATCTAACTTAATACTTTGCTTATCAATATTGTATCCATACTCAATTGATTTTGTCTTTTCTGTTTTTGTTTTTTTGGTTGTCAGTCACATATTTTATTCCCCACTCTGGAAGGGTAAAAGACGAAATTCTAAAAGCTCATTTTGGAACATGCGATGGAAAAAGTGTATTATTTTTTAAACTCTCTTACTGCCCGTTCCCTCGAGACGGACCACATTTGGTCGTCCAAACAGACAGACAGACGGGGGGGTGAGGGGGTGATGACGTGAGCGGGGGGGAGAACTGGGCAGTATAAGCAGCTCAGACAGGCTTACCCATGACTTTCATCATCATCATCATCATCATCATCATCAACGACAGTATTCTCTTCATAGCAACCAAAAAAAGAAGTTGTACTTGTAAAAACACACGGACGATAATCTCACACACACACACACACACAGAAACACACACACATGTACACACAACACACACACACAAAACATTTGCTTTTCCGCTGACCCAAAGCAGAGCCCAGTTGAAGTACACAGAAAGCTCTTGTGTGAAGCAGTGTGTATGTGTGTGTGTGTGTGTGTGTGTTGTGTGTGTGTGTGTGTGTGTGTGTGTGTGTGTGTGTGTGTTGTGTTGTGTGTGTGTGTGTGCGTGTGCGTGTGTGTGTCTCGGGGGTGGTTCACGGGGCACCAGTTCCTCTACTGGACATCTGGAGCCAAGCCAGTAAGAACCGGGTGTGGACACTTACTGGTGGTGTAAGTGATCCATGGAGAGAGAGGGAGATGTGTGCTGGAGAGAGCTTGTTGGTCACATGACAAACAAGCTTTATGGTTCACAAGAGCACGGTGGTCCTGCGACAACATCTCCCGCCTCCACCATCCTCTACCACCTCCACCGCCTCTACCCACCTCCACCACCTTCACTCACTCATCACCCACCCACCTCCACACCTCTACCACCGTCCACCCACCTCCATCACCTCCGCACACCTCCAGCCACTCCATCACCTCCACCCACCTCTATCCATCTCCATCATCTCTACGCCACCTCCACCCACCACTTCAACCCACCTCCATTCTACCTCCCACACACCTCCATCACCTCCCACACACTCCATCACCTCCATCCACCTCCTCCACCTCCATCATCTCCACCCACCTCCACACCATCCACCCACCTCCAGCACACTCCACCACCTACCATCCACCTCACCCACCTCCACCACACCTCCATCACCTCAGGCCCCTCCACCTACCTGCACCACCTCCCACCGTGACCCCTGTCCTTTCTGTTTCCTTCACTTAATACTCCTCAGATCTTTTCTGTCTCTGTAGAGGCGACTTATATAATAATAATAATAATGAATAATAAATAATAAAATAATAATAATAATAGGCAACATGACATTTATTTAGCTTTTTAATGCTCAAAGTCGCTCTACATGGCCACTCATATTTCACAACCAAAAACATTTACATTTAACATTTACATTACATTTTTTACACATTATCCAAATCGACTTACAATAAGTACATTGTGTTGAAGAAGAGACAGCACTATATCACTGGTGGTACATAAAGATAAGAATAGAGCAGGTTTCAAGCATTCATAGTTGCAAGGTTAATAGAACGAGTTTCATAATGCTCAGTTGCCTGCATAATAGCTGGGATAAGAGCAGACGTGTCATTCTGAATGCAGTACCAACATCTCAAACATACAATATGCCAAACAATGCCAAGTACTATTATGTACTACCAAAACAAAAACCCAAGTTAGTGCTAGGTTTAGGAGAGGGAGGACTTATTAAAGACTTATTCGCGCGGTGAGGTCATGTAGCCTCCGTCGTTGTCACGGGTGTTGTTGTGGGTAAACGCAGTGTCAGTTCAAGTGCAAGTATTGTCAGGCGAGAAGCTGCAAGTGGGTCCTTCTATATTATCCTATTGTCAAGCAGTTCCCTATCAGCACCCGGGCGGCAGCCGGGATTGCTTCTGTCGGATAAACACTCCCAGCATGCAACTCTTTGCCTCTGAGTCTGCACAATGCTGGCAGGATTCTGACATTTCTTTGTGACGAGGCAAGGTATGTGTGTGTGTGTGTGTGTTCTCTGTGTGTGTGTGAGTGTGTGTGTGTGTGTGTGCGTGTGTGTGTGTGTGTGTGTGTGTGCGTGTGTGTGTGTGTGTATCCTGCAACCGGTGTGTGTGTGAGAGTGGTGAAAGTTGATTCGCGTGGCATGCCAACTGTGACGCGAATGTGAATGCGTATAGGTTTTTGATTGTGGTAACATTTACAGTAACATTACAGTTACTGTAACATTGATGTAAAAAACGAACCACAAATCCAAGAGCACTGAATTCCCCCATATAGTCAATACCGGGGCAAAGAAATATCTCAAGATATTTCAAGATATGAAGATTCCTTTATTGCCATTCGTAAACAAGTACAATGGAATGCCTACTCCCCATTCACTCCTGCAGTATTCTTCTAAACAGTAGTATTCATATACTAGCATAAAATAGTAATTGGTAACTAGTAGATTAGTAATTCATAACTAGTAGATAGTCATGTGATGATAAAGTATGTCTTGTTCAGTGACCTAATATAGACAAAGGTTTACAGCAGGAATGCGGGTGGTCCGTCTGCCAAGCAAACACCGCGAGCCGAAGACCACCGCCGCACAGACCCACAAGTATTTGGAATATGTCCTCCGTCTGCTGCCAGCACCGGCTGAAACCTACCCCTGGTAGAACAAGCCCAGTTACACCGTCAGCGCTCTTGTCCTGTCACTTCTAATAAAAATCAAGGGCCGACCGCAACACAGGTAGAGCTACCACACCCCACACACACACACACACACACAGGGAGAGAGAGTGAGAGGGGGGGGGGGGGCGGAGAGAGGACGGGAGAGAGAACGAGAGAGAGAGGATGGAGAGAGAGAGAGGGGGGAGGGGAGGTGGAAGAGAGAGAGAGATATGGAGAGCGAGAGAGAGAGAGAGAGAGGAGCGATAGGGGAGAGGGAGAGAAACAAGAACGAGATAGAGAGGGAGAGAGACAGAGAGAGAGGAGAGAGAGAGAGAGAGGAGGGGGGAGGGAAGCAGAGAGAGATATGGAGAGAGAGAGAGAGAGAGAGCGATAGGAGAGGAGGAGAACAAGACGAGATAGAGAGAGAGAGACAGAAGAGAGAGGAGAGAGAGGAGGAGAGAGAGGAGAACAATGAGATGGAAAGACGAGAGAGGGAGAGAAGAGAAAGAGGGAAGAGAAGACAGAGAAGGGAGAGGAGAGAGGAGACAATGAGAGGGGAGAGGGGAGAGGGAGAAAAAAAAGAGAGAAGGACAGAGGTGAGAGAGAGAGAGAGAGAGAGAGAGATGAGAAGGAGAGGAGAGAAGAGAGAGAGAGAGAGAGAGAGAGAGAGAGAGCAGAGAGAATTCAAGAGGATGAGGGGCGGAGAGTAAAGGAGAGGGATGCTGAGTGAGAGAGTGAGAAGAGATTAAGATTTTTGTCAAGGGCATCCCGCATCGTAAACCAGTTCTTCCACTGTTTAATCTTACCTTCAGTGACACTCTTGACACTCCATGTATGGATAATTATTTCTTTTGAAAAACTCAACGGACAAACACCGTATACATTTAAACCGAGAGTGACGAGAATCAATCGGTTTATTAATCAAGGCCTTGTGTCTGCACATAAGAGAACATTGGACACACTCGCGCCCACGACTAAGAGAGAGAAATCGCCTGAATGCACGAGGTGGACAAAGGCGTCGAGTATAGTTTCACACACACACCACAACACACACACACACACACACACACACACACACACACACACACACACACACACACAACCACACACAACACACACACACACACACACACACACACACACACACACACACACACACACACACACACACCAACATCATTTTTCTCGTTCTCTTTTCTTTTGAAAACGACTCATTAATACATCCACTGCCGCAGTAGCTGTTTACCTTTAAACCTGTCATCGCACGTACTCTCAGGTAGGTATTACCACCAGACCGCCGCCAGTTAAACACATGAGGCTACCTGATATTTATTCAATCGCTTTTTTTATTTTTTGACATCGGGGACAATGGGCCTTTGATGCAAATGACGATATATATACCTTAGAAGACAAAGAATCTCAAATCTGAAAAAATTGTCACAAATACATGTTTTCTATTCAGTAGTCTGGACCATCCGTAACTCATAAAAACAAGACATAGAATAATATTTATTCATAGTTTTGTCAAGACGCACGCGGGCCAATGTACTGTATGCATGCAACGATCTACCTGGGAGGAATACACCCCAAGAGCTATGATAATGTCAATAAGCACACCACACACGCACACACACACACATACACACACACACGCACGCAAGCACACACACTCGAGGTCAGACCAAGTTAGCCCCACATCTCCACGTGTGTGTGTGTGTGTGTGTGACTGTGTGTGTGATGATACGCTGGCCTCCACGATCAGCTGCGGTCCGTTTAAGGACAACACTACCCGACGGCTGTACACTAATGATGATCCATCCAACTCTCTCGCTCCTGCTCCAATCTGTTCCCCGCCCACCCCCCCGCGCGCCATATCCCACCCCGGCACCCCGTCCTCTGATCCCACCCGCTGTGACGACAACGCAGCTAAAGACATCTGCTTGTGATCTGCCTCTGATGCTCGCCGCCGACGAAACAGCTTTCCTTGTCCCAGACTAAATTAAGCCGTAACACCGCCGCGCACAACACACATCACAACACTTTGCTTGCCTCTTCATCGCTTTGCGTGTTTTCTTTTTCGTGTTCGACCTTTCGCCCCCCCCCCCGGACTCCGTCGCGCCATACTGGTGGACAGCTCAGCCGGGTTATCTTAAATGAATGCTAATACACGTTTAATGAGCACGGCCATGCAAGGTAGTGAGGGGTTGTTTTTTTTTTCAATCGCCATTGTTGTAACTTCGAAATTACTGTTAAGCTAAAAATTAAACACCTCTTGATTCTATTCGATTTTTTGTCAGCATCTCAAAGGATGCTTTAATGGCAATTACCGTCAGACTATTTTAAGGATAGAACTCCAAGTGCTGCTATTAGTCCACAAGGTCAATTGGTCCTGTGGAATCACAGCTTTACTCGCTCCAGAAAGGGCTGCTAGAATTCTGGAGTATGAAGGAGAAAGCATAGCCCATGGTTTCAAGATTCACGATTTCCTTCTTGCCATATGGAACAAGTACAATGGAATGCTTACTCCCCATTGACTCCTGCAGTATTGTTCTAAACATATATTCTGAACAACTCGTTCAGAATGGTATCTCGTCCCTAGTAAGTACAGTGAAAAGTATTCTTACAGCAAACGCATGGAACAGCCACACAGCTAGACACGCGCGTCAACCTGCTTTGGTTCGCAGAGCTGAACAGATCTGGCAACTCCACGACGCCAGGAGTTTACAGAAGAACTCATGGGCTCCCCAAGCAAAGCACTCCGTTTGCGAACAGGGGGGAGAGTGAGAGAGAGAGAGAGAGAGAGAGAGAGAGAGAGAAATCATGTCCACATGCTATCCTCCATGGCTGGGGGGGGGGTATGATGTTTCCTTGTTCATATCTCTCTTCTCTCTCCTCTCTCTCTTCTCTCTCCTCTCTCTCTCTCTCTCTCTCTGCTCTCTCTCCTCTCTCTCTCTCTCTCTGGTTATAAGGCAGGGATCCAGGCTACAGCCAGCTGGGCTACAGTGGCGTCTTCTCCATATTGACAAGAAGAATGGAGAAGCATTAGAGTCACATTGTTGCACGAAACACAAGAGGAGATGTCAGACGGGGAATTTAGGGGCGAAGTGGTTTGTGGTGGAGGTGGAGTCGGCCTTTTTCTTGGATGTCCTATGAAACTAATGGCCCTCAACACACAGTGCAGTCACTGTGATGAGGATGGCTTGGAGGAAGAGGCAGACAGTGAACACGTGCACGACTCTGTGTTGTTCTGACCACTCCCTGGCAATACCCCATTTATTAGAAGAACCGCTATAGTAAGAGAACGAGAGCGAGGAGAGGAGTTAGAGAGAGAGGGGGGAGAGAAGAGATACACAGAGGAGAGAGAGAGGAGGAGAGAGAGAGCGGGGTAGAGAGGGAGAGAGAGAGGAGAGAGAGAGGGGGGCTGAGAGAGAGCGAGAGAGTGAGAGGAGCGAGAGAGATAGAGGGGGTAGAGAGGGGAGAGAGAGGGGGGGAGAGGAGGGGGGGGGAAGAGGGGAGAGAGAGAGACACAACACTAAGTTGACTCTCAAAGAAGCAGATACTGTATGGTGATCCAACCATGACCCCTGACCTTTAGCAATTAATAATCAATAATCGCTGCTGTGCATCGCCACAACCACCGAACAACTCAACCACCACCCCAGCCAACCTATGCATATGGGTTGTCCTGACGTCCAAACAACACACACAACACAACACAACGCCGCAGCAGATGTGTGGGCTGGTTTTCACGGGATGGGAATTGGTTAGACGAACGAGACAGCACCCATAGAAATTTTCAGACTGCATTTAGGACAACAACAACAACAACACAGAAACCACGAAGCACCCGCACCCCAAAACACACACACAAACAAAACACCACACACACGGACGAGACACCCAGACACCAGTCACACACACACACATCTCCAGAGGTTTAAAGAGAAGATGACGCCCAGCGACCCTGACACGTTGAAGCATGCGCACTGATCTCGCGGTTTATATGTAGCATTATATTAATATTTGTTTTTTAATATTGTGCAACAATGGCGAGTATTTAATTGGTCGGCTCGTAAATAAGAGTATAGAGTGTGTCCGATCCTATAATACACAGCCTATACACATGATACTTATCTAATATTATTTTATTATTTTTAAGATAAACCACGGTAGAATAAACTTCCACAGTATATTTCCACGTATATTGCGTGCGGCGGTTGGCGGCGTGCGTGTGTGTGCGTTAGTGCGTGCGTGTGTGTGTGTGGTCTGCGTGTGTGTGTGAGCGGGTATGTGTGTTGTGTGTGTGTCCGAGGACCGCGGTGTGCGTGGTCCCGGGTGCCCGTGGAGAGATCAGTCGATCTGCAGCAGATACTGTGATTCACAGCTCGCTTAGGCGCGCGATAGACGACAGCGTGTAGATAACAGCTGTAGATTTGGGAGAACTGATGAGCACTTAAGCAGTGCTCGCTGTGTCGGCTTGTGTGCATTCGGGCATGATATCCGTAGTAGAGCTCGATCGACGGCTCAGCTATGTCTTGTTAGCTAGATAGCTTGTCGGTGGACTCGACTCGCTGGATCTCGCGAAGATGAGATACAGAGGAATAGCGGTATGAGGCGACGCGCTCGCACGCTCGCTAGTGATTAGGGTTCCTGGCATCGTGGGTGTGTGCGTTATGTGTGTGTGCGCGTTAGTGCTGTGTGTGCGTGTTCCAGCGCCGTGGTTGTTGTTAGTACGGTGTGTGTGTTGTGTGGTGTGTGTGTGTCGCGACGCGTGCGTCGCGTGCGTGTGCTGTGTGTGTGTGTGTAGTGTGTGTGTGTGTGTGTGTGTGTTGTGTTGGTGGCGCGCCGGAACGCGTGGTTGCCGTGTCCCGAGCGTGTGTCGTGTGTGTGTGTGTGCGCGTCCGAGCGTGCGCTGTTGCGTTAGTTTGTGTGTGTGTGTGTGTCCGACCGCCCCGTGTGTGTGTGTGTGTGTCGCTGACTTAATACTACTAATACTTCTCGTGATTAAACAAATAATAATAAAATAATGAATAAATATAATAACTAATAAAGTAATAAACCTAATACAAATAACAAATAAACAAATAAACAAATAAAATAAATTTAAACAAATAAATAATAAAATAAATAATAGATAACTAACCGCTTAAGTGAAGAGGTTACTTCTCCTCTGGCCTGGTTGTCGGAAAACGGGCACGGCCGTCCCGCCCGCGCCCGCCGCGCTGCTCTTGCCTTTAGCCTACATGTGAGAGAGGCGCGCTGCTGGTCATAACGACATCTGTAACCATCCACCGCTCCCGGCACGCCCACGCCCGTCACCATGGCGACACCATCGCGCGTCCTCCCCATTGGACCCGTCGGCGGCCCCAAGAACCCGCCACTTCGCTATGGGTAAGCCGGTGACTGACAGAGGCTTGGCCACGCCGTCCCTTCACTCTCTCCTCTTCTCTCGCTCTCCTCCTCTCTCTCCCCTCACCTCGTCGTCTACACTTCGCCTCTCCATCATCTCCCGTCGTTCTCCCTCTCTCTACCTGATGCTTCAGCTGGCCTTCTCTCTATATTTCTTTTCTATCGTCACTCTCCTCCCTCTCTCTCTCTCTGTCATCATCCTGTTTCTGCGTCTCTCGCTCTCCAATCATCCTCTCAACTCTTGTTTCACACTCCTCACTCTCTTTCTCTCTCTCAACTCTCACTCTCCCCCTGTTCGCCGAACAGCATGAAGGTGCTTTGCTTGGGGAGCCTACACACACAAAAATGATGCACACCGCACACACACACACAACACACACACACTTACACAA
>PIJE02003308.1:10000-15000 GCA_002895965.2 Coryphaenoides rupestris | reverse complement strand
AGAATTGAAGCAGAGCAATAACTGTCAACCAGAGATGGCGCTCTCCAACCTCTGAGCCGGTTGTTGAGTGGGGGTCGGCGGGAGTGTGGGCGTGGGGCGGGGGCACAGTCTCAAGGGCCAGACAACCGGATGAGCTCCCTCATTACAGAGACACACCACAAGAGTAGCAAAATATAGGGAGGCACGCTGGCTCAAAACCATACTAGATTGGTCTTGTCACATCTCCGATTTTCTCACATGCAGAAGGTGCAGGCTCCTCGCGTCTGAGATGAAAATTCCCCAGCTTGTGAAAGAATGACTGCTAATTTTTAATCCAGCATGTGACGTACGTTAGTGGCAGCCTGCGTGGTGTGCGTGTGTATGTGTGTGCGTGTGTGTGATCGCGTGTGTGTGTGCGTGTGTCGCGTGTATCTGTGTGTGTGTGTGTGTGTGTGTGTGTGTGTGTGGTGTGTGTGTGTGTGTGTGTGTGTGTGTGTGTGTGTGGTGTGTGTGTGTGTGTGTGTGTGTGTGTGGCAGCTGGACAGTGCACGAGAGCGTGAGGCCGAGGGAGGAAAGGCAACCCTATGACAGGAATGCCAGTCACTCGGTCTTGTTGACCCTTGACCCCAGCCTCTAGTCCACCACCACCACCACCCATATATATATATATATATATATATACACTATATATACACACACACACACACACACACACACACACACACACACACACACACACACAGGTACGACTTCCATAAATACACAACACATACAACAGAGGAAGAGAGGAGAAGAGGAGGGGAGGAAGAGATGGAGAAGGAGAGGAGGAGAGGGGAGGCAGAGGATAAGGGAGTAGAAGAGAGGAGGAGACACAACGAGAAAAAGAAAAGTTAATGATACTACTTATAGACTTTCCACAGCGATAATGGAGAAAGGAGTGGGGAGGAGAAAGGAGAAGGAGAAGAGAGGAGAGGAGGAGGAGGAGAAGATGGAGGAGGGAGGGGAAGGAGAAGGAGGAAGGAGAAGCAGAGTCTGATCGAGTCGCGACACGTCCATGGAAGGCGGAAGCCACTGAGAGGGCGAGGAGGGAGGCAGACGAGGTGACGGTGGAGGACGCAGGAGAGGTTTTGAAGAGGGTAGCGGCAGGAGGACGGGAAGAGGCAGAACAGAAAATACCGTCGCACGGGGAGGACGGGTGAGATTGCTGCCTGCTGTAAACGTGACGTGCACTGGAGGAGAAAGACAAGACACAAGAGAGGGAAAGGCAGCAGATGACAGGATAGGAAGAGGAGTAACGGGGCGGACGGGGACCAGACAGAGACCACTAAAGCGAATGCCACTTAGTGAGCCAGGGAGGATGGGAGAGGAGGAGGAGGAGGAGGAGGGAAGGAGGAGGAGGGAAGAAAGGGAGGGGAGGAGAAGGAGGAGGAGGAGGAGGAGGAGGAGGAGAGGAAAGAACAGTCGAGGAGGGAGAGGCAGAGGGAGAGGAGAAGGAGGAGAGGATAAGTAGGTGGGATGGGGGAGGGGGAAGGTAGAGATGAAGGTTTGATTTCATCTTCTAACTGGCATTATGTTATTCCACTGATGTTCATGTACATTGCCTGTCGGCTCAAATTTCTCCCTCTAGTCTCCTCGCTCTACTTTCTACTTCACATGATGGGGTCTGTCTGTGTGTGTGTGTGTGTGTGTGTGTGCTTCTAGAACGAGGGCCACAAGAGGCATTGAATGGAGCGGCGTGCATTCTGGCGGGCCTGTTGGAGCCAGAGTTATGCAGAAGCATTGGGAGAAGGTGGTTTCACTTGATGAGACAATATGGAAAAAAATACATTTTTTCTGTATTTATTATCTCTAGTGTACAATGTTATACATACACCACACATTTGAAAATAGAAGTGGAAACACTTGTCTACATGCATTTATAAATATCCACATAAAGATGTACACACACACACACACACACACACACACACACATACTCACACGACCTGCGGTGTGCAGGTCAGGAATGAAAATAAAAGCGATCCTAAACAGTCAATGTAATCTGATCTGTCTGTCGTTTCATTCCTCTGTTATCTTGAGTGACAGCTGGGTCTCTCCAGGTGACACCAGAGGCCTTTACTACAAAGCAGGATTGGGGGTTAGCGAGCACGGTAACCTGACGTTTAACCCTGGGTTACCAAATTGCATCGCCATGGTAACAGATGCTGCACGTCTAATGGGGCCCCGGAGCAGGTTATGTTATGTTGTGTTGTTCGGGTTAACAGATCAACGCGTGTAAAAGCACAGCCTTCCCAACAATCAATTCTCTTGGGGAATGTAATTCAGTCTTTTGGAGACTGACCAAATCCTGACGCCTATCTATGTGAAAACTATAGATTCTCAGCAGAGGGAATGTCTGACACGCCCAAAGTTTGAATGACTGGTTTGAATTATGTTCTATTTTATATTTCTATTTTATATTTCTATTCTATTTTTATATTTTCTAGTTCTTTATTTGCTCCCAAAACCGTTTAACACTGCCATGGGTTCAGCTGAAACAAGGTTTTGTCTTACCCATCATTTGAAAACTACATCTCACCAATAGTTATTTAATTTATTCTAAATAGTTATTGAACTATTATTTAATTAGTTATTTTAGTCAAATCTACTTGTGCATTCTTGATGGGGCAGTGATATTGATAAGCCTATTAACTTAACACAGTCTGCAATTCTTTTTTGGCAACTTTCATTCCTGCCTTTGCCCGCAGCAACTGTGTTGTTTTTAGCCAGGATGATATAATTATTCATATTCGTTTCATATTATAGTTTGCCAGTCTTGGGTAAAATATGCAGCTTTGGTAGCTTTTCCGTGTTTGTGATTGGCCATTTTTGCAAATGTGAACACGCTCATAGCTAGATTGGGAGAACCGGGGTTGATAACCACCGTGGTGACGCCACTAATCATGGTTGTAGGGCATTTGTCAGACACTTTTATCCAAAGCGACTTACAAAGAGTACATTTGTTGAAGGAGAGGCAGCAATATATCACTGTGGTACCTGAAGATAAGAATAGAGCTGTTTTCGAGCATTCCTATTTACGAGACGAATAGAACGAGTTTCATAATTGCCAAGTTGCCTGCATAAGTAGCTGGGCAGGCGTGCAATTCTAAGCATGATACAACATCTGAGAACGAACAACAATGCTAAGTGCCATTAATAAGTGTTAAGACATATAAACACACAGGTTAGTGCTAGGGGGGGGTTATGTAGAGTCCAGGTGAACTCTGAACAGGTGGGTCTTGAGTCTCTTGTTAAGGAGGGGGGTTATGTAGAGTCCAGGTGAACTCTGAACAGGTGGGTCTTGAGTCTCTTGTTAAGGAGGGGGGTTATGTAGAGTCCAGGTGAACTCTGAACAGGTGGGTCTTGAGTCTCTTGTTAAGGAGGGGGGTTATGTAGAGTCCAGGTGAACTCTGAACAGGTGGGTCTTGAGTCTCTTGTTAAGGAGGGGGGTTATGTAGAGTCCAGGTGAACTCTGAACAGGTGGGTCTTGAGTCTCTTGTTAAGGAGGGGGGTTATGTAGAGTCCAGGTGAACTCTGAACAGGTGGGTCTTGAGTCTCTTGTTAAGGAGGGGGGTTATGTAGAGTCCAGGTGAACTCTGAACAGGTGGGTCTTGAGTCTCTTGCGGAAGCTGGCGAGCGACTCGGCCGTCCTGACATGAGCCGGGAGCTCATTCCACCACTGAGGAGCCAGAACCGTGAAGAGTTGGGACTTGGAAGAGCGATGTTTGGCTGTTTTTAGTGAAGGCGGTACCAGTCGTTTGGCAGAAGTTGCCGAGCGGAGTGCTCGGGCTGGGGTGTAGGGTCGGACTAATGTTTGGAGGTAGGTAGGGGCGGTTCCGTTGACAGCCATGAAAGTCAGTACCAGTGTCTTGAATCGAATGCGAGCGATTACCGGGAGCCAGTGGAGGTTGCGGAAGAGGGGGGTTACATGGGAGAATTTAGGTAGGTTGAACACGAGGCGTGCTGCTGCGTTCTGGATGCGTTGTAAGGGCTTGATTGTTGAGGCGGGGAGTCCAGCCAGGAGAGAGTTGCAGTAGTCGAGACGAGTGATAACGAGCGCTTGGACCAGGATCTGCGCTGCTTCACGTGTGAGGAAGGGCCGGATCTTGCGGATGTTGTAGAGAGCAATTCTACAAGATCGGGCCACAGAGGTAATGTTGGCGTTGCAGGACAGCTGGTCATCCAGTACCATGCCAAGGTTCCTTGCCGTGGGTGCAGGGGAGACTTCGATGTCCTCGATGGTGACAAGTAGGTCCATCTGAGGGTCTTTAGAAGGACACTTTCACTTACACACAGGAAGTGAGTTGGCCTGTATTTATGACCTCGCCCGCTCTGAAGGTTAAACGCTCCACACACACCACACACACACACACACACACACACACACACACACACACACACACACGAAGCACGTGGTGTGTAGTTTACTTTCAAGTGAAAGGGAAGGTGTGGCCTGACGAATCATAGTAATCGTATCTATAAACGTCATATGTCTTCTCTCTGTCTGTCTCTCTCCCTCCCTCTCCCTCTCTCTATGTCTCTATCTCCCCCCTCCCTCTGTTCTCTCTCTCTCCCTCTCCCTCTTCTCTCTCTCACCCTCTTCTCTCTCTCGCTCCCTCCCCTCCCCTCTCTCTCTGTCTCTCTCTCCCCCCCTCCCTCTCCCTCTTCTCTCTCTCTCTCTCTCTCGCCTTCTTCTCTCTCTCTCTCTCTCTCCCTCCCCCTCTCTCCCCTCGGTCACACCCAGAGGTGATACTCACCTCTGGTGTTGCTCGGGGGAGGGTCAGAGGGGGATTATCACCACCCAGCCCCCCTACCCCCCCCCCCTCACAATAACCCCACCCCCACCCTCACATACCCACCTCTCCTCAGCACCAGTCTCCTTAAGGGAGCTCTCCAGTGTGTATGTGTGTGTGGGTGTGTGTGGGTGTGGGACAGAGAGAGTGTGTACGTGTGTGTGTGTGTGTGTGTGTGTGTGTGTGTGT
>PIJE02003308.1:0-5000 GCA_002895965.2 Coryphaenoides rupestris | reverse complement strand
ACCAGCTGTCCTGCAACGCCAACATTACCTCTGTGGCCCGATCTTGTAGAATTGCTCTCTACAACATCCGCAAGATCCGGCCCTTCCTCACACGTGAAGCAGCGCAGATCCTGGTCCAAGCGCTCGTTATCACTCGTCTCGACTACTGCAACTCTCTCCTGGCTGGACTCCCCGCCTCAACAATCAAGCCCTTACAACGCATCCAGAACGCAGCAGCACGCCTCGTGTTCAACCTACCTAAATTCTCCCATGTAACCCCCCTCTTCCGCAACCTCCACTGGCTCCCGGTAATCGCTCGCATTCGATTCAAGACTCTGGTACTGACTTTCATGGCTGTCAACGGAACCGCCCCTACCTACCTCCAAACATTAGTCCGACCCTACGCCCCAGCCCGAGCACTCCGCTCGGCAACTTCTGCCAAACGACTGGTACCGCCTTCACTAAAAACAGCCAAACATCGCTCTTCCAAGTCCCAACTCTTCACGGTTCTGGCTCCGCAGTGGTGGAATGAGCTCCCGGCTCATGTCAGGACGGCCGAGTCGCTCGCCAGCTTCCGCAAGAGACTCAAGACCCACCTGTTCAGAGTTCACCTGGACTCTACATAATCAACCCCCTCATTAACAAGAGACTCAAGACCCAACCCTGTTTCAGTAGTACACCTTGGAACTCTACGATAACCCCCCCTCCTTAACTAAAGAGACTCAAGAACCCGACCTGTTCAGATAGTCACCTGGACTCATACATAACACAAACCCTCCCTTAACAAGAGACTCAAGACCGCACTCTGTTCAGAGTTCACCTGCGACTCTACATAACCCGTCCTGCCTTAACAGAGAGACTCCAAGACCACCTGTTCAGAGTTCACCTGGACTCTACATAAAACCCCTCCTACAAGAACTCAAGACCACCTGTTTCAAGGAGTTCGAGCTGGATTACATAGACCCCCCTCCTTAACAAGAGACTCAAGACCCACCTGTTCAGAGTTCACCTGGACTCTACATAACCCCCCTCCTTAACAAGAGACTCAAGACCCACCTGTTCAGAGTTCACCTGGACTCTACATAACCCCCCCCCAGCACTAACCTGTGTGTTTATATGTCTTAACACTTATTAATGGCACTTAGCATTGTTGTTCGTTCTCAGATGTTGTATCATGCTTAGAATCACACGCCTGCCCAGTTACTTATGCAGGCAACTTGGCAATTATGAAACTCGTTCTATTCGTCTCGACAATATGAATGCTGGAAAACAGCTCTATTCTTATCTTCAGGTACCACAGTGATATATTGCTGCCTCTCCTTCAACAAATGTACTCTTTGTAAGCCGCTTTGGATAAAAAGCGTCTGACAAAATGCTATCATTTACATTTACATTTACATTTAGGGCATTTGGCAGACGCTTTTATCCAAAGCGACTTACAAAGAGTACATTTGTTGAAGGAGAGACAGCAATATATCACTGTGGTACCTGAAGGGTACCCCGGTTCTCCCAATCTAGCTATGAGCGTGTTCACATTTGCAAAAATGGCCAATCACAAACACGGAAAAGCTACCAAAGCTGCATATTTTACCCAAGACTGGCAAACTATAATATGAAACGAATATGAATAATTATATCATCCTGGCTAAAAACAACACAGTTGCTGCGGGCAAAGGCAGGAATGAAAGTTGCCAAAAAAGAATTGCAGACTGTGTTAAGTTAATAGGCTTATCAATATCACTGCCCCATCAAGAATGCACAAGTAGATTTGACTAAAATAACTAATTAAATAATAGTTCAATAACTATTTAGAATAAATTAAATAACTATTGGTGAGATGTAGTTTTCAAATGATGGGTAAGACAATTAAAACCTTGTTTCAGCTGAACCCATGGCAGTGTTAAACGGTTTTGGGAGCAAATAAAGAACTAGAAAATATAAAAATAGAATAGAAATATAAAATAGAAATATAAAATAGAACATAATTCAAACCAGTCATTCAAACTTTGGGCGTGTCAGACATTCCCTCTGCTGAGAATCTATAGTTTTCACATAGATAGGCGTCAGGATTTGCTCAGTCTCCAAAAGACTGAATTACATTCCCCAAGAGAATTGATTGTTGGGAAGGCTGTGCTTTTACACGCGTTGATCTGTTAACCCGAACAACACAACATAACATAACCTGCTCCGGGGGCCCCATTAGACGTGCAGCATCTGTTACCATGGCGATGCAATTTGGTAACCCAGGGTTAAACGTCAGGTTACCGTGCTCGCTAACCCCCAATCCTGCTTTGTAGTAAAGGCCTCTGGTGTCACCTGGAGAGACCCAGCTGTCACTCAAGATAACAGAGGAATGAAACGACAGACAGATCAGATTACATTGACTGTTTAGGATCGCTTTTATTTTCATTCCTGACCTGCACACCGCAGGTCGTGTGAGTATGTGTGTGCGTGTGTGTGTGTGTGTGTGTGTGTACATCTTTATGTGGATATTTATAAATGCATGTAGACAAGTGTTTCCACTTCTATTTTCAAATGTGTGGTGTATGTATAACATTGTACACTAGAGATAATAAATACAGAAAAAAAGTATTTTTTTCCATATTGTCTCATCAAGTGAAACCACCTTCAAAGTATGTCTTCTTCGTTTCATGTTTTTTGTATGAAGTGTGCATTGCGGCAATGTACATGAACATCAGTGGAATAACATAATGCCAGTTAGAAGATGAAATCAAACCTTCATCTCTACCTTCCCCCTCCCCCATCCCACCTACTTATCCTCTCCTCCTCCTCCTCTCCCTCTGCCTCTCCCTCCTCGACTGTTCTTTCCTCTCCTCCTCCTCCTCCTCCTCCTCCTTCTCCTCCTCTCTCCTCTCTCCTCCTCATGCTCATCCTCCTCCTCCCTCTCCTCTTTCCTCCTCATCCTCCCCTTGGTCCTCCTCCCTCTCCTCTCTCCTCCTCCTCGTCCTCCCTCTCCTCCTCCCTCTCAAACTCCTCCTCCTCCTCCTCCTCCTCCTCCTCCTCCTCCTCCTCCACTCCTCCATATTCTCAACCTCCTCCTCCTCCTCCTCCTCCTCCCACTCCTCCATCTTCTCCTCCTCCTCCATCTCCTCCCTCTCCCTCTCCTTCTCCTCCCCCTCCTTCTCCTTCTCCGCCTCTTCCCTCTTCGCCTCCTCCTCCTCCTCCTCCTCCTGCTCCTCCTCCTCCTCCTCCTCCTCTGTGTTGTGATAACACATGTTATGGCCGGTTGTCTCATAGATGTTGACATGCTCTCTGGAGGTGCAGAGCATGTGCATCACAGCGGTGTAAACGCATCTACATCCACGCGTCCACGCGTCCACGCGTCCACGCGTCCACGCATCCATGCATCGCACATTAAAATGTAAATCTAAGGAAGTCAGCCAAGGACACCATAGTTGCCAGCATAGCGCTGCTCCCCCCCCACCCCGTAGGAGATGCATTGTAATATTCTGTAAAGCATACATTATGAATTGTGAAAGCTAGCTGAGGAGGAATACCGATGGGGGTTTATAATGTACATATACAGCAATGATGCACTGGTTTAACTCGGATAATAAACACACACACACACACACACACACACACACACACACACACACACACACACACACACACACACACACACACACACACACAGAAGCACTCACACACACACACACACACACACACACACACCAACACACACACTGCTTATGAGGGCCTTTTTGCATGGTTATTGTGTGTGTTTGGGGGCAGTTTGTATTGGTGGATGTTCAACAGCCTGCAGAGGTCCTGTAATCGCTCCATGAATGGGGGGGACGTGAAATATTCAGCACTCTCCCACTCCTCTGAACCACCTCAGGGGGACACTGGGAACCCCCCTCTTATATCTGCACTCTCTCTCTATCCCTCTCTCTCTCTCTCTCTCTCTCACTCTCTCTCTCACACACACACACACACACACACACACACACACACACACACACACACACACACACACACACACACACACACACACACACACACACACACTGATCAAATTGACCCTGCACGTTGCAATGTTCCCTTGGGGTCCCAGAGAGCCAGCGCCAACCAAGGGCTCCACCTAAACAGTCAACCCCAAGATAGAGCCTCCTGCGTCTCCTCCTCCTCCTCCTCCCTAAAATTGTCCCCAAAGTGTTGGGGCCCCAGAAAAGCATGGACCAAGGGGACCTTGAGAAATCTTGAAGAGAGAAAGAAAAAGGAAAAAGAAAAAACAAAGAAAGAAAGTGTCTAAAAAAAATTTCCCAAAAATTTTTGTCCAGTTTCGCTTTGCGCGTGGAAGGTGGGGTCCGGTAAGCCGTGTTTTTTATGGGAAATGTTAACCCCCTAAGCGTGGGCTCAAGGTTAAATGCGCGAAAAGGGTAGAGTTGAGAAAGGAAACAGAGAACAGACAAGAGCAGACCAGGTTTGTAGAAATGCTGCCGTCCCTGGGGTTTAAAAAGGCCCGCTGGTTTTTTTTTGGGTCCCCCTTGGTTTTTTTTTGTTTCCGATTCAAAGGATGCTGCGGCTTTACATGAAGGGGGTGGTTCGGTGTCTTAAACGTTCCCGCGGCTTTTTTGTAAGCGCCTTGTTTTCGTTTGTGTCCCTCAAACTGTCCCAGTCCCAGTTGGTAAAAGAAACCCTCCCTCAATTCTCGACAAAACTAAAAATTTGGTTTTCCCCTTGGAACCACCCCTGGGTTTGGGATTCCCAAAGCTGTCTTTCATCGAAGCCCCTGGCTCTCAGCCAACCCTGCAAGCCCCCGATCCCCGTGTCGTCCTCAGTTGAACTCACAACACCAAAACAGTCTCGTTTCCCACCCGCAAACCTTCAGCAAGGTGGCCAACACTCGTGGCCTGAAAACGGGAAAGACCAAGGGGAAAAGCCAGCAGGGCCGCGCCGTTGAAAACCAGGACCGCTATGTTAATGCTTCCGGAAGTTCTCAAGTGCGTGATCGGAACGTCAGGGTGTTCCCCGGATGAGGACGTGTGGGAAAAGTT
>PIJE02003307.1:2500-31213 GCA_002895965.2 Coryphaenoides rupestris | reverse complement strand
GAGCAGAAGCACCTCAAGCAGAATACGTAAATGGAGACAGGGAGGGAGACGGAGACAGGGAGGGAGACGAGGGAGAAACGGGGATGAGACACGGAGGGGGACAGGGGGAGAGACGAGGGAGGGAGACAGGTGGTGAGACAGGGAGGGAGACAGGTGGTGAGACAGGGGGAGAGACGAGGGAGAGACAGGGGGAGGCAGGGGGTGAGACAGGGAGGGAGACGAGGGAGAGACGGGGGGAGGAAGGGAGGGAGACAGGTGGGGGAAGCGAGGGAGAAAGGTCATATTGTCAGGTGACTGACAGGTGTCTGTCAGGTAGATTTAAAAAGAAAACAGATGACAAATAAATCTTGAATCTTGAATCTTGAAATTAATAATTAATTATTAAAATAATCCTAAAACCACACAGACAGACTTATAGAGTTATAGTGTTTATTCATTATGTATTATTTGGATATAATATAATATAGCAGGAGAACAGAGTATCCAACGGTTAATGTTGTATAATGTGGCGCCCTCTAGTTGCAGAACATGAGACACGCACACACACACATTAGTTAATACGGTAATAGATGTATTGGTTAATACGGTAATAAATGTATTGGTTAATACGGTAATAGATGTATTGGTCAATACGGTAATAGATGTATTGGTTATTACGGTAATAGATGTATTGGTTATTACGGTAATATATGTATTGGTTATTACGGTAATAGATGTATTGGTTATTACGGTAATAGATTAAATGGTTAATACGGTAATAGATGTATTGGTTAATACGGTAATAGATGTATTGGTTATTACGGTAATAGATTAAATGGTTAATACGGTAATATATGTATTGTTATTACGGTAATAGATGTATTGGTTATTACGGTAATAGATTAAATGGTTAATAGATGTATTGGTTAATACGGTAATAGATGTATTGGTTAATACGGTAATAGATGTATTGGTTATTACGGTAATAGATGTATTGGTTATTACGGTAATACGGGTTTGTTATGCCCCGCCCCCTCGCGCTGCTGCTGTTTCCGGACACCGGAAGTCGGCAGGATTTCCCCCAAGATGGCGGCGCAAGGTCCGACGACGGCCATCGCGACGCGGCTCCGCAACCTGCAGTCCGCGTACCGCCAGGACCCGCTGAGGAACGAGGTGGGACCGGGACTGGGACCGGGAGGGAGGGGGGGGGTGGACCGGAGAGGACCTGGACCTGGGTGGAGGGGACCGGGACCGGAGGACCGGAGGGGACCGGGACTGAGGGGGACCGGGACCGGGAGGGGACGGAGGCGGTGGGGACCGGGAGGGAGGAGCCGCGGCGGCACGTGGGGGAGGGGGCGCGCGGAGATTTGTTTGCTTGTTGTTGTTGTTGTTGTTGTTGTTGTTGTTGTTGTTGTTGTTGTTGTTGTTCATCCGCCCCCCCACCCCACACACTGAACCGTTACTCGTACTGTAAAAACAACAACAAAGCTGGAGCTGGAGGTCATTGTTGATGTTGTGGTTGTGGAGGACGTGGTGGTTGTTGTGGTGGTGGGTGGAGGTGGTGGGTGGTGGTGGTGGTGGTGGAGGAGGTGGTGGTGGGTGGAGGGTGGAGTGGTGGTGGAGGAGGTGGTGGAGGTGGTGGAGTGGTGGTGGTTGTTGATGTTGATGTTGTTGCTGCTGTTGTTGTTGTTGTGGAGGTGGTGGTTGTTGTGGTGCTGAGGACATCTTGTCTCCTCCACCCGGTGCTGAGGACATCCTGTCTCCTCCACCCGGTGCTGAGGACATCCTGTCTCCTCCACCCGGTGCTGAGGACATCCTGTCTCCTCCACCCGGTGCTGAGGACATCCTGTCTCCTCCACCCGGTGCTGAGGACATCCTGTCTCCTCCACCCGGTGCTGAGGACATCCTGTCTCCTCCACCCGGTGCTGAGGACATCCTGTCTCCTCCACCCGGTGCTGAGGACATCCTGTCTCCTCCACCCGGTGCTGAGGACATCCTGTCTCCTCCACCCGGTGCTGAGGACATCCTGTCTCCTCCACCCGGTGCTGAGGACATCCTGTCTCCTCCACCCGGTGCTGAGGACATCCTGTCTCCTCCACCCGGTGCTGAGGACATCCTGTCTCCTCCACCTGGTGCTGAGGACATCCTGTCTCCTCCTGACGTGCGTCTTCTGGTCCTGTGTGTCTTCCAGGAGGAGGTGAAGCTGAAGATCAAGGAGCTGAACGAGCACATCGTGTGCTACCTGTGTGCTGGTTACTTCATCGACGCCACGACCATCACAGAATGTCTGCACACCTGTGAGTTACCTGAACACCTGCTGCTCGTATCTGGAGACACTAGAGACATAAGATAAGATAAGATAAGATAAGATAGAACTTTATTAATCCCGAAGGAAATTCTTGTGCCAGGTTGCATAGCAATACAGTACAATAAAACAATAGAGAAATACACAGAATAATACAAATAAACTAACAGATTTACAAATGTACAGTCAAAATATATAAATATATAAATATATAAAGGCAAGATAAGATATTCAGACGGTGAAAACAATTTGTCATAATTGAAGTGTAATACTGTGATAATAAGAATGGTTAGGGGACGTATTGCACCTGATAGAAAGAATATTAAGAATATTGCACATAATGTTGAAAGGTAATGTAGGAGAGGTATTGGACATGACATTAAGAATATTACACATGATGATGAGAGGAGATGAGAGGTAGTATTACAGGTAATATTTAGAGATAACATGATATTAATAATAATAATAATATAGTACATGATGATGAGAGGAGATGAGAGGTAGTATTACAGGTAATATTTATAGATAACATGATATTAATAATAATAATAATATAGTACATGATGATGAGAGGAGATGAGAGGTAGTATTACAGGTAATATTTAGAGATAACATGATATTAATAATAATAATAATATAGTACATGATGATGAGAGGAGATGAGAGGTAGTATTACAGGTAATATTTAGAGATAACATGATATTAATAATAATAATAATATAGTACATGATGATGAGAGGAGATGAGAGGTAGTATTACAGATAATATTTATAGATAACATGATATTAATAATAATAATAATATAGTACATGATGATGAGAGGAGATGAGAGGTAGTATTACAGGTAATATTTAGAGATAACATGATATTAATAATAATAATATAATATTAGATCCGCCCCTCGAGTTGGGCCATTTTCATTGCTCATTACCAGACCTACAGCTTTCTAGATGTGGGTCTGGATTTCCAGGCTAGGGATCTCCTTCATCTGGAGGGTAGCCTGATGGTTCTTATGGCGAAGGTTCTGTAATTACTGTATGTGGCCAGCAGAGGTCCCTGTTGACCTGTTTCTGTCTCTGATGGTTTAGACTGAGCTCTTGTCCTCACTCTAGATCTGATGATTTGTGAATGTTTTGCATGTCTGATTTCATAAATTAAATTAATATTTGGAATATTATTCTGCAAACTGGTATTACTGAAATTCAAAAGTGATAATTACAGCCCTATTTATTTTAACATATTAATAAACCAACATGTACTCTATATGATTAAATACCATAATACGTTAGCAGCCTCTTGTTTGTTGACTAGATTATACTGATCTCCTCTCCTCTCCCGTGTGTGAAATCCATTTACCTCCGTCGTCGTCTGTGCAGCAGAAGTTTGTCCGCTGTTCGGTCCGCGCGGAGGTGAGGCACCTGCGCAAAGTCCTCTGCCATCGACTCAACGTGGAAAAACACCAGGTAGGTGGGGGGGTGTGTGTGTGTGTGTGTGTGTGTGTGTGTGTGTGTGCATGCATGCGTGTGTGTGTGTGTGTGTGTGTGTTGCAGCAGCAGCAGCAGCAGCAGCAGCAGCAGCAGCAGCAGCTCCCAGCCTGCTATAAATAACCCCTTTGTCCGCACTCGGCATGCTGCTGTCTGCGATAATAACCCGTCCTCTGCTTGGGACTCTCAGGTTGTCTCAGTTGTCGTTTTTTTTCCATCTGCACGTTTTTAAATAAAGATTTAAAAAAAATGTGTCGGTGTGTCTGTGTGGCTCTTAATGGGTTAATTGTGACTCATGGATCCAACGCTGCCTTGCTCATGAGCCCTCGGGTCTGCGTTGTTGTCGTTAAACTAACGTGGCCGACCCGTCGTGTTGAAGCCTGCGTATTCTTCTTGTCTTGTTTCTATACTCTGTTGTGTCTCCGTGGTCTCTGAACCAAATGTTTCTGTTTCTGTCGGCTTCGTGGAGGAACTCAGGTTCACACGATGAGTTGTGATGAAGAACCTGACGTCTCATTCTGTCTTTCGTGTTCATGTCTTCAGGTCCAGATGCTCTTCAATAACGAGTCGCTGCCAGATCACATGACCATGAAGAGGTTATGGCTCTCACACTGGTTTGGCAAGGTACCGTCTAACCCCCCAACTGTCTCACTCCTACCTGCTCCTTAATGACCTGTCTCTGTACTGTCTAACCCCTACCTGCTCCTTAATGACCTGTCTCTGTACTGTCTAACCCCTAGGCTCAGCCTCTGGTTCTGCACTACACAGTCAAGGAGAAGAGAAGATAGGAGAGAATCTTCAACACCAGCTGTATATATTTTGTATGATAAATATTCTATTTTAATAATGTTTGTGTACATATACTTATTTTCCTTGTTTTGTATTTTTGAAAATAAATTTTAAATGAAAGATACAAAGTTTGTGTTTTTACTTGAAGTTCTGTTCTGGGTCTGAGTGTCAGGAGACACTGGCAGCGCACAGGGTTGCTGGTTTGAGTCACGTTAACATTCGACGTTACTCTAATGTTAACGTTAACGTTCCCGTGTTAACATCAGAGTAACGAGCAGCGAGGTGGTCTTGGCTAGTGGCTCCGTAGGTCCTGGGTTCGAGTCCCACTGCAGTCCACCTGAGCAGCATGACCCCAAACCCGTATACCTGCTCCTTAATGACCTGGATCTAAAGTAAAACAAAGTGTAATAAATCACTTGGCATCAAGGCATCAACTAATATCAGTGATGCTGTGGAAATGGGTAATACATGTTTTTCCTGTGGTATCAGATGTTTATTGTGCTTTTTAATGTCCTGGGAAGATATTTCTAACGGCACATAGGGCAGCTTGACGGAGCTTCTGGAAAGCAGACTGCTTCAGATAATAGCTTTGTGAGTCCATGGATCTCTCTGGAGTCCATGGATCTCTCTGGAGTCCATGGATCTCTCTGGAGTCCATGGCATTGCGCTGGTCTGAGCAACCATACGTCTAAATGGCCACTAGAGGTCGCTGTTGGTCCACTGGCTGCTTCTGTTCTGTTCGTCGGACAGGAATATTTACACACGATAATTAATTGTCCTAATTACTAGAAAGTAAAAACATTGCACTGATTGTGGTTCAAGGCCTTTGTTTGTAAAAGGCATAATGTCGCTCCATAGCTCATATTATTATTATTATTATTATTATTATTATAGGTGGCCTGTATTTAATTTCTTCAGTGAACTTGAACAAGACCCTCTCTGCCTCCAGAATAATAAAGTGTCTTGAGAGGTGATCTATTAATTATAGGCCTCATTATAATAATAATAATAATAATAATAATAATAATAATCATGCTCCCCACAACTTCTGTAATTTATGTAATTGTCATTGGCTTTCCATAGCCGATAGGTTTTGTTCTAGTGGACAACAGATTATAAGAAATGGAAATCAAACCCATTTATCGAGTGGAGAGAAACGGAAGATTTAGGCCACAAACCTAAAGTCTAAATGTCCAACCTTCGTCTTCATGCTGAGGTCGATATTGTTTCTTGGAAGTTCATTTATGTATTACTTTATTTATTTATTTATTTAGTAAAGAGGCCAAACTCTACGTACTATACTATACTACAGTGAGTGATAATCAATGGGGCTATAATGGATTATTATTGGGGCCTGTCTTACTGGGAGAAGTTATATTGACGCTACAGTCTGATTGTTGTTGGATCCGTCAAACGCTTCCCTAGATGACCCATGTTCTCAATGTTCTACACAAATAGGAATTTAATGGCAGTTTCTGTAATGGATTCCATTTCTTTATTTATTATCCTAGTTAATTTATTTTCCTAGTTAATACATTAATTTTCCTTGTTTATTTATTTTCCTTTCCAATAGTTAATTTATTGTCGTTGTGTATTTATTTAGCTCCTATACAGAAACATATTTAACGATCCAATAGTTAAAAATATATGAGCTGAAATAACAATTATTAGGTTTGCCTCAATGTTGTGTATATTTTATTGTATTAGTATTATTAAGCCTGTTATTATTATTAGTAGTAGTATTATTATTATTATAATTATTATTAAATGCTGACAGTATTAACAGTCAGATCTGCTGCTGACGAATGATGAGCTGCAGGTCGACGCGTTCCTCCGATGCGGATTCACACTGAGACATAAAAAGGCCCTACTTGACTTTTCAACCTCATTCCAAGCGATTGGCTCCATTGTGAGGCCCCCCGGGGTCCACACACACACACACACACACACACACACACACACACACACACACACACACACCTTACAAGAGCGGCAAATGTCCGCAGAGCAGGGGCCCACACTCCAGCAGCACCTCCCTCCCTTTGTGTCTTATTCATTAGCAGCCATTTGCTATTCATGGTTGACTTCTCCTCCTCTCGGAGCTTGCGGAGGAGGAGAGCTGAGGAGGAGGAGGAGGAGGAGAACTGAGGAGGAGGAGGCGGTGGACGGCGGCAGCAGATGCGTGGCGTGTTGCTCACGGCTGGCTGCAGACTGTTTATGTTCCGGGGGCCCTAATCAATCATGTCGACTAGTTGTGTGTGTTGTGCGTTAAAGACAATTCGTAATAAAAACACCCATATGGTGCTGAGGAGCAGAGGAGGGCCCAGACACACAGCAGCTGATCAGGGAAGTTTACGAGGACTTAACACACACACACACACGCACACACGCACGCACACACGCACGCACGCACGCACACACACTCCTAATTGTTGAGAGGTTCGATTGTCCAATTAGGACAAATGTTGTCGTTATTCATGAGAAGAAAGATTCTCTGTCTCTGGTTGCTGTAGTGTGTGTGTGTGTGTGTGTGTGTGTGTGTGTGTGTGTGTGTATCACAGGCCTACACACTTGTTGTAGTGCGGCCATAGTAGTAACAGTGTAGTAGTAACAGTGTAGTATTTGATATACACACGGTGAAATATCATAGACCCTTTATTTACATATAGATGCGGATTAAATAGAATGTTACAATAAAATTAATTATTATCGCATAGGATGTTTAATTTATATACATAAAACCCGGCTTGGAAAAGTGTTTTGCAATGCGGATATGAATAATAATAATAATAATAATAATAATAATAATAATAATAATAATAATAATAATTCTTCCTTATTTGCGTGACGAATGTCCCTGCATGCATGCAGATAAACGTAACGTTGCGTTACATTTAGTGACGACAGGATAACTTCACCCTTTTGTCACAGATGTTGAGCGTGAGGTAAAGAAGAAATACTTCATTTAAATATTATTTGGCAGGTCGAGCTTCATCTCCTCCAGGTCGCGCTTCAGCTTGGCTCGCCGGTTCTGGAACCAGGTGATGACCTGAGCGTTGCTGAGGCCCAGCTGCTGGGCGATCTGGTCCCGGTCCGCCGGGCTCAGGTACTTCTGGTACAGGAAGCGCTTCTCCAGCTCGTAGATCTGGTGGTTGGTGAAGGCCGTCCGTGACTTCCTCCTCTTCTTGGAGGTCTGCCGCTGGCCGAAGGCGTTGACGTGCTCACGACCTGGGGGGGGGCGGGGGGGGCGACAGAACCGAGCCGTTAGGAACCCTCCGGAGACACAAGTACAGATCCAAGGGGGCCGTGCGACACCTGCTGTTACCATGACTACCAGCACCACACCACAAGCCTTGACTAGAACCCTTAACTGGAACCCATAGGACCCTTAACTAGAAACCTTAACTAGAACCCTGAACTAGAACCCTTAACTGGAACCCATAGAACCCTTAACTAGAACCCTTAACTGGAACCCATAGAACCCTTAACTAGAACCCTTAACTAGAACCCTTAACTAGAACCCTTAACTAGAACCCTCAACTAGGGCCACAAACAAGAAACGCAAGCAAGAGATCCATCTGAACATGTTGTGGTAATGGACTGATATTAAGCAGGCCTCCATATTTAATAAACTTATACATACTAGAAGTTATTTATACTAGAAGTTAAAGTCTTATTTATACTAGAAGTTAAAGTCTTATTTATACTAGAAGTTAAAGTCTTATTTATACTCGAAGTTAAGTCCTAAACGCATTATAATCAATACGCCATATAGGAGATTTCAGATGGCGGCGCAAGGTCCGACGACGGCCATCGCGACGCGGCTCCGCAACCTGCAGTCCGCGTACCGCCAGGACCCGCTGAGGAACGAGGTGGGACCGGGACTGGGACCGGGAGGGAGGGGGGGGGGGGGTGGACCGGAGAGGACCTGGACCTGGGTGGAGGGGACCGGGACCGGAGGACCGGAGGGGACCGGGACTGAGGGGGACCGGGACCGGGAGGGGACGGAGGCGGTGGGGACCGGGAGGGAGGAGCCGCGGCGGCACGTGGGGGAGGGGGCGCGCGGATTTGTTTTGTTGTTGTTGTTGTTGTTGTTGTTGTTGTTCCGCCCCGCCCCCCCACCCCACACACTGAACCGTTACTCGTACTGTAAAAACAACAACAAAGCTGGAGGTATTGTGATGGTGGTTGGAGGAGTGGTGGTGATGGTGGGTGGGGTGGAGGTGTTGGTGGTGGTGGTGGTGGTGGATGGTGGTGGTGGAGGAGTGAGTGGTGGTGGTGGAGGTGGTGGAGTGGTGGTGGAGGATGGTGGTGGTGGAGGTGGTGGAAGTGGTGGTGGTGGTTGTTGTTGATGTTGTTGCTGTTGTTGCTGTTGTTGTGGAGGTGGTGGTTGTTGTGGAGGTGGTGGTGCTGCTAACCTGGTGCTGAGGACATCTTGTCTCCTCCACCCGGTGCTGAGGACATCCTGTCTCCTCCACCCGGTGCTGAGGACATCCTGTCTCCTCCACCCGGTGCTGAGGACATCCTGTCTCCTCCACCCGGTGCTGAGGACATCCTGTCTCCTCCACCCGGTGCTGAGGACATCCTGTCTCCTCCACCCGGTGCTGAGGACATCCTGTCTCCTCCACCCGGTGCTGAGGACATCCTGTCTCCTCCACCCGGTGCTGAGGACATCCTGTCTCCTCCACCCGGTGCTGAGGACATCCTGTCTCCTCCACCCGGTGCTGAGGACATCCTGTCTCCTCCACCCGGTGCTGAGGACATCCTGTCTCCTCCACCCGGTGCTGAGGACATCCTGTCTCCTCCACCCGGTGCTGAGGACATCCTGTCTCCTCCACCCGGTGCTGAGGACATCCTGTCTCCTCCACCCGGTGCTGAGGACATCCTGTCTCCTCCACCTGGTGCTGAGGACATCCTGTCTCCTCCTGACGTGCGTCTTCTGGTCCCGTGTGTCTTCCAGGAGGAGGTGAAGCTGAAGATCAAGGAGCTGAACGAGCACATCGTGTGCTACCTGTGTGCTGGTTACTTCATCGACGCCACGACCATCACAGAATGTCTGCACACCTGTGAGTTACCTGAACACCTGCTGCTCTTATCTGGAGACACTAGAGACAGAAGATAAGATAAGTTAAGATAAGTTAAGATAAGATAAGTTAAGATAAGATAAGACAGAACTTTATTAATCCGGAAGGAAATTCTTGTGCCAGGTTGCATAGCAATACAGTACAATAAAACAATAGAGAAATACACAGACATAATAAAAATAAACTAACAGAGTATTACACACGTAGAGTCAAAATATATAAATATATAAATATATAAAATATATAGACAAGATAAGATATTCAGACGGTGAAAACTATTTGTCATAATTGAAGTGTAATACTGTGATAATAATAATAATGGTTAGGGGACGTATTGCACCTGATAGAAAGAATATTAAGAATATTGCACATAATGTTGAAAGGTAATGTAGGAGAGGTATTGGACATGATATTAAGAATATTACACATGATGATGAGAGGTAGTATTACAGATAATATTTAGAGATAACATGATATTAATAATAATAATATAGCACATGATGATGAGAGGAGATGAGAGGTAGTATTACAGGTAATATTTAGAGATAACATGATATTAATAATAATAATAATATAGTACATGATGATGAGAGGAGATGAGAGGTAGTATTACAGGTAATATTTATAGATAACATGATATTAATAATAATAATAATAATATAGTACATGATGATGAGAGGAGATGAGAGGTAGTATTACAGGTAATATTTAGAGATAACATGATATTAATAATAATAATAATATAGTACATGATGATGAGAGGAGATGAGAGGTAGTATTACAGATAATATTTATAGATAACATGATATTAATAATAATAATAATAATATAGTACATGATGATGAGAGGAGATGAGAGGTAGTATTACAGATAATATTTATAGATAACATGATATTAATAATAATAATAATATAGTACATGATGATGAGAGGAGATGAGAGGTAGTATTACAGATAATATTTAGAGATAACATGATATTAATAATAATAATAATACAGCACATGATGATGAGAGGAGATGAGAGGTAGTATTACAGGTAATATTTAGAGATAACATGATATTAATAATAATAATAATATAGTACATGATGATGAGAGGAGATGAGAGGTAGTATTACAGGTAATATTTATAGATAACATGATAATAATAATAATAATATAGTACATGATGATGAGAGGAGATGAGAGGTAGTATTACAGATAATATTTAGAGATAACATGATATTAATAATAATAATAATACAGCACATGATGATGAGAGGAGATGAGAGGTAGTATTACAGGTAATATTTAGAGATAACATGATATTAATAATAATAATAATAATATAGTACATGATGATGAGAGGAGATGAGAGGTAGTATTACAGGTAATATTTATAGATAACATGATATTAATAATAATAATAATAATATAGTACATGATGATGAGAGGAGATGAGAGGTAGTATTACAGGTAATATTTAGAGATAACATGATATTAATAATAATAATAATATAGTACATGATGATGAGAGGAGATGAGAGGTAGTATTACAGGTAATATTTAGAGATAACATGATATTAATAATAATAATAATATAGTACATGATGATGAGAGGAGATGAGAGGTAGTATTACAGGTAATATTTAGAGATAACATGATATTAATAATATAGCACACGATAGGGAGTATTGCACATGATAATATTAATATTGCACGTAATAGTGAGGAAAATGCACATGATGTTGAAAGGTGATATTGCTCAGTGTTCATTGTCTGTCTGTATTTCAAGACCCACAACGTACCGTACTATCGGGGGAATATCGCTCCTGGGTTCGAGTAGAACACCTTGTTTTGGTCGAGAGCAGTGTCACATGATGCTCACTCAACCAATTAAAGAGGCGGGGCCGTAAAAGTTTCCACTACCGATAACAACGCATGGCTCATACGGTCCGTCGACTGCTGTTTGTCAACATACAATGTAAAACGTAATGAAGGACGAATGGGTTTAGTTCGTTAAAACACCTTTTAATGACTACTTGGGGAAACTACGAATAACTCCTGAACCACTAAAGCTCCTCCCCCTTCTGTTGCAGTCTGCAAGAGCTGCATCGTGAAGTACCTGCAGACGAGCAAGTACTGTCCCATGTGCAACATCAAGATCCACGAGACGCAGCCGCTGCTCAACCTCAAGCTGGACCGCGTCATGCAGGACATCGTCTACAAGCTGGTCCCCGGCCTGCAGGAGAGTGAGTCCGGCGCCCCTCATCTCCCCACCATCATCACCATAACACCACCATAACACCACCACCATCACCACCATAATAACACCACCACCATAATACCACCATCACCACCATAACACCACCACCACAATAACACCACCATCACCACCATAAAACCATCACCATAACACCACCACCACCATAACACCATCATCACCACCATAACACCACCATCACCACCATAACACCACCACCATCACCATAACACCATCATCACCACCATAACACCATCACCAACATAACACCACCACCGTCACCATAACACCATTACCATCACCATAACACCATCATCACCACCATAACACCACCATAACACCACCACCATCACCATAACACCATCATCACCACCACCATAACAGAGACTATTTATTTTGTTTCTAAGTCCATGATTGGTCCACCAGGTGGTGGTTGATTAGCTGTCACACGGCACTTACAAAATCGATCCCCGCTCCCCCCCAGGTGAGGACCAGAGGATCAAGGACTTCTACCAGTCCCGGGGTCTGGAGCGGGTCGTCCAGCACAGCGGAGACGGTAAGCTTCCGGAACCTTCCTCCTCCTCCAGGCCAATCCCCTGCTGACGGGACTCTGCTGTCAACCAATCACGTGGGACTAGAGTTCCCGCTCCTTCGGGTGTGTTGAAAAGCCCAGAGTGCCGTTCTGTTCCTCGCCAGCAGGGGGCGGCGTCATTCACCTGATGATTACCCGTCCCACGCCAGCCTTTCAGCATTGTAATTACAAGTGTGTCTGTCTGGCTCTCTGTGTCTCTCTCTCTGTCTGTCTCTCTCTGTCTGTCTGTCTACAGATGGGATGCCAGATTCCACAGGGCTCCCCTACACCAGCTTCGATCACTCCAAGGCCCATTTCTACCGCTACGACGAGCAGGTGTCCCTCTGCCTGGAGAGACACAGGTAGCAAATCTCTTATTGTGTGTAGCAGATGAATTAGATGTGATCATTTTCAGCTATATATCAATATATGAAACCTATTGATCTGTCCCCTCCAGCTCGACACATCCAGGGAAAGACAAACACAAGCTAAGTCTTCAGGTGAGTTAGTAAAGACAACACAACAAGACAGTTATCTGACTTCAGAGAGCTTCCATCTCCTATAAATGACTTTCTTTTTTATGTAAACCCGACAGAGAGGTAACTGTTTATCCATTAGCTAAAGATCTCGAGGCTTAAAGTCGCTCCTAACTTGATTTAGGACTTTAAGAATAATTCACAGTGTTTTAGGGCTAAAACCAGCTCCTAATTCTCTGAAAAGTTTGGGGTGCAGGTTCGAGGACTCATAAGTGACGAAGACCAATTCACACACAATCCTAACCTGGCTGCTGCTGACAATCCGCCTGTTAATCACGTTAATATTTTAGAAACGGTTCACGATGCTGACCTTTTAAAGGGATCTCCTACCCTGGAAAGAGTTCTCGCGAGAGCACAATTTGAATTTGCTCAGCGAGTACTCTGGTAACGAGTAACATGCTCATTAACTATTCCTGTTGATCCGAACATAAACCAATCACATCGGTGTATCTGATATAGGCGGGCCAGAGGCGGGCTAAACAGATGACGTCAGCGCTGCGATGGAATCAATCAGTAAACATTGCAAGATGGCTGTCGAAAATGTTGACTGAGTATCTGTACAAACTAGGGATGCACCGATACCACTTTTTTTCAGACCGAGTACAAGTACTAGTACATTTGGGTACTTGCCGATACCGAATACCGATACGAGTACTTAATAAAACCATTACAGTTCTAATGACTTTGCGGTTCTGATGGGGGGGGGGGTGCTCCGTTAATTTGTGGTTCTGATGGGGGGGGGTGCTCCGTTAATTTGTCGTTTCTGATGGGGGGGGGGTGCTCCGTTAATTTGTGGTTTTGATGGGGGGGGGGGTGCTCCGTTAATTCGCGTTCTGATGGGGGGGGGGGTGCTCCGTTAATTTGCGGTTCTGATGGGGGGGGGTGCTCCGTTAATTTGTGGTTCTGATGGGGGGTGTGCTCGTTAATTTGTGGTTTTGATGGGGGGGGGGGTGCTCCGTTAATTTGTGGTTCTGATGGGGGGGGGGTGCTCCCGTTAAATTTGCGGTTCTGATGGGGGGGGGGGGTGCTCCGTTAATTTGTGGTTCTGATGGGGGGGGGTGCTCCGTTAATTTGCGGTTCTGATGGGGGGGGGGGGTGCTCCGTTAATTTGCGGTTCTGATGGGGGGGGTTGGGGGTGCTTCCGTTAATTTGGGTTCCTGATGGTGGGGGGGTGCTCCGTAATTCGGGTCTGATGGGGGGGGTTGGTGCTCCGTTAATTTGCGGTTCTGATGGGGGGGGGGGGTGCTCCGTTAATTTGCGGTTTCTGATGGGGGGGGGGGCTGCTCCGTTAATTTGCGGTTCTGATCGGGGGGGGTGCTCCGTTAATTTGCGGTTCTGATGGGGGGGGGGGGGGGGGGGGGGTTGCTCTGTTAATTGGTGGGACATGTCCCCAGCGTCCCCACTAAATTCTACCGCCCATGGCTCGGTACCATGCTCAGTTTCTATTAAACATCCATAAACGACAACTCGGTTGCATCTCTTTATTTCAATATTCCTTGGCTAAGAATATTACAAGGTTAACGTTGCGTTGCCAAAGTGGTATCTCCGTGGTATTTCCATTAGGCTACATTTACGTCTCTCTGTCAAACTATTCTCCAAAACAAACTCGTTTCAGTCCTCTGGATACGTCACCCCGTGTAGTCTTCTGATTGGTCGTAGTGTTATCCAATTGCTTGCAGTGATATTTTCAAACGCATTCTTGGTGCCGCCCCTCGAGTTGGGCCATTTTCATTGCTCATTACCAGACCTACAGCTTTCTAGATGTGGGTCTGGATTTCCAGGCTAGGGATCTCCTTCATCTGGAGGGTAGCCTGATGGTTCTTATGGCGAAGGTTCTGTAATTACTGTACGTGGCCAGCAGAGGTCCCTGTTGACCTGTTTCTGTCTCTGATGGTTTAGACTGAGCTCTTGTCCTCACTCTAGATCTGATGATTTGTGAATGTTTTGCATGTCTGATTTCATAAATTAAATTAATATTTGGAATATTATTCTGCAAACTGGTATTACTGAAATTCAAAAGTGATAATTACAGCCCTATTTATTTTAACATATTAATAAACCAACATGTACTCTATATGATTAAATACCATAATACGTTAGCAGCCTCTTGTTTGTTGACTAGATTATACTGATCTCCTCTCCTCTCCCGTGTGTGAAATCCATTTACCTCCGTCGTCGTCTGTGCAGCAGAAGTTTGTCCGCTGTTCGGTCCGCGCGGAGGTGAGGCACCTGCGCAAAGTCCTCTGCCATCGACTCAACGTGGAAAAACACCAGGTAGGTGGGGGGTGTGTGTGTGTGTGTGTGTGTGTGTGTGTGTGTGTGTGTGTGTGTGTGTGCATGTGTGTGTGTGTGTGTGTGTGTGTGTGTTGCAGCAGCAGCAGCAGCTCCCAGCCTGCTATAAATAACCCCTTTGTCCGCACTCGGCATGCTGCTGTCTGCGATAATAACCCGTCCTCTGCTTGGGACTCTCAGGTTGTCTCAGTTGTCGTTTTTTTTCCATCTGCACGTTTTTAAATAAAGATTTTAAAAAAATGTGTCGGTGTGTCTGTGTGGCTCTTAATGGGTTAATTGTGACTCATGGATCCAACGCTGCCTTGCTCATGAGCCCTCGGGTCTGCGTTGTTGTCGTTAAACTAACGTGGCCGACCCGTCGTGTTGAAGCCTGCGTATTCTTCTTGTCTTGTTTCTATACTCTGTTGTGTCTCCGTGGTCTCTGAACCAAATGTTTCTGTTTCTGTCGGCTTCGTGGAGGAACTCAGGTTCACACGATGAGTTGTGATGAAGAACCTGACGTCTCATTCTGTCTTTCGTGTTCATGTCTTCAGGTCCAGATGCTCTTCAATAACGAGTCGCTGCCAGATCACATGACCATGAAGAGGTTATGGCTCTCACACTGGTTTGGCAAGGTACCGTCTAACCCCCCAACTGTCTCACTCCTACCTGCTCCTTAATGACCTGTCTCTGTACTGTCTAACCCCTACCTGCTCCTTAATGACCTGTCTCTGTACTGTCTAACCCCTACCTGCTCCTTAATGACCTGTCTGTGTACTGTCTAACCCCTACCTGCTCGTTAATGACCTGTCTCTGTACTGTCTAACCCCTACCTGCTCCTTAATGACCTGTCTCTGTACTGTCTAACCCCTACCTGCTCCTTAATGACCTGTCTCTGTACTGTCTAACCCCTACCTGCTCCTTAATGACCTGTCTCTGTACTGTCTAACCCCTAGGCTCAGCCTCTGGTTCTGCACTACACAGTCAAGGAGAAGAGAAGATAGGAGAGAATCTTCAACACCAGCTGTATATATTTTGTATGATAAATATTCTATTTTAATAATGTTTGTGTACATATACTTATTTTCCTTGTTTTGTATTTTTGAAAATAAATTTTAAATGAAAGATACAAAGTTTGTGTTTTTACTTGAAGTTCTGTTCTGGGTCTGAGTGTCAGGAGACACTGGCAGCGCACAGGGTTGCTGGTTTGAGTCACGTTAACATTCCACGTTACTCTAATGTTAATGTTAACGTTACCGTGTTAACATCAGAGTAACGAGCAGCGAGGTGGTCTTGGCTAGTGGCTCCGTAGGTCCTGGGTTCGAGTCCCACAGCAGTCCACCTGAGCAGCATGACCCCAAACCCGTATACCTGCTCCTTAATGACCTGGATCTAAAGTAAAACAAACTAATAAATCACTTGGCATCAAGGCATCAACTAATATCAGTGATGCTGTGGAAATGGGTAATACATGTTTTTCCTGTGTGTGGTGTCAGATGTTTATTGTGCTTTTTAATGTCCTAGGGGACATAGGGCAGCTTGACGGAGCTTCTGGAAAGCAGACTAGCTTTGTGAGTCCGTGGATCCTGGATCTCTCTGGAGTCCATGGATCTCTCTGGAGTCCATGGATCTCTCTGGAGTCCATGGCATTGCACTGGTCTGAGCAACCATACGTCTAAATGGCCACTAGAGGTCGCTGTTGGTCCACTGGCTGCTTCTGTTCTGTTCGTCGGACAGGAATATTTACACACGATAATTAATTGTCCTAATTACTAGAAAGTAAAAACATTGCACTGATTGTGGTTCAAGGCCTTTGTTTGTAAAAGGCATAATGTCGCTCCATAGCTCATATTATTATTATTATTATTATTATTATAGGTGGCCTATATTTAATTTCTTCAGTGAACTTGAACAAGAACCTCTCTGCCTCCAGAATAATAAAGTGTCTTGAGAGGTGATCTATTAATTATAGGCCTCATTATAATAATAATAATAATAATAATCATGCTCCCCACAACTTCTGTAATTTATGTAATTGTCATTGGCTTTCCATAGCCGATAGGTTTTGTTCTAGTGGACAACAGATTATAAGAAATGGAAATCAAACCCATTTATCGAGTGGAGAGAAACGGAAGATTTAGGCCACAAACCTAAAGTCTAAATGTCCAACCTTCGTCTTCATGCTGAGGTCGATATTGTTTCTTGGAAGTTCATTTATGTATTACTTTATTTATTTATTTATTTAGTAAAGAGGCCAAACTCTACATACTATACTATACTGCAGTGAGTGATAATCAATGGGGCTATAATGGATTATTATTGGGGCCTGTCTTACTGGGAGAAGTTATATTGACGCTACAGTCTGATTGTTGTTGGATCCGTCAAACGCTTCCCTAGATGACCCATGTTCACAATGTTCTACACAAATAGGAATTTAATGGCAGTTTCTGTAATGGATTCCATTTCTTTATTTATTATCCTAGTTAATTTATTTTCCTAGTTAATACATTAATTTTCCTTGTTTATTTATTTTCCTTTCCAATAGTTAATTTATTGTCGTTGTGTATTTATTTAGCTCCTATACAGAAACATATTTAACGATCCAATAGTTAAAAATATATGAGCTGAAATAACAATTATTAGGTTTGCCTCAATGTTGTGTATATTTTATTGCATTAGTCTTAGTATTATTAAGCCTGTTATTATTATTATTAGTAGTATTATTATTATTATAATTATTATTAAATGCTGACAGTATTAACAGTCAGATCTGCTGCTGACGAATGATGAGCTGCAGGTCGACGCGTTCCTCCGATGCGGATTCACACTGAGACATAAAAAGGCCCTACTTGACTTTTCAACCTCATTCCAAGCGATTGGCTCCATTGTGAGGCCCCCCGGGGTCCACACACACACACACACACGCACACACACACACACACACACACACACACACACACACACACACCTTACAAGAGCGGCAAATGTCCGCAGAGCAGGGGCCCACACTCCAGCAGCACCTCCCTCCCTTTGTGTCTTATTCATTAGCAGCCATTTGCTATTCATGGGTGACTTCTCCTCTCTCGGAGCTTGCGGAGGAGGAGAGCTGAGGAGGAGGAGGAGGAGGAGAGCTGAGGAGGAGGAGGCGGTGGACGGCGGCAGCAGATGCGTGGCGTGTTGCTCACGGCTGGCTGCAGACTGTTTATGTTCCGGGGCCCTAATCAATCATGTCGACTAGTTGTGTGTGTTGTGCGTTAAAGACAATTCGTAATAAAAACACCCATATGGTGCTGAGGAGCAGAGGAGGGCCCAGACACACAGCAGCTGATCAGGGAAGTTTACGAGGACTTAACACACACACACACACGCACACACACGCACACACGCACACACACGCACACACACTCCTAATTGTTGAGAGGTTCGATTGTCCAATTAGGACAAATGTTGTCGTTATTCATGAGAGGAGAGATTCTCTGTCTCTGGTTGCTGTAGTGTGTGTGTGTGTGTGTGTGTGTGTGTGTGTGTATCACAGGCCTACACACTTGTTGTAGTGCGGCCATAGTAGTAACAGTGTAGTAGTAACAGTGTAGTATTTGATATACACACGGTGAAATATCATAGACCCTTTATTTACATATAGATGCGGATTAAATAGAATGTTACAATAAAATTAATTATTATCGCATAGGATGTTTAATTTATATACATAAAACCCGGCTTGGAAAAGTGTTTTGCAATGCGGATATGAATAATAATAATAATAATAATAATAATAATAATAATAATAATAATAATAATAATTCTTCCTTATTTGCGTGACGAATGTCCCTGCATGCATGCAGATAAACGTAACGTTGCGTTACATTTAGTGACGACAGGATAACTTCACCCTTTTGTCACAGATGTTGAGCGTGAGGTAAAGAAGAAATACTTCATTTAAATATTATTTGGCAGGTCGAGCTTCAGGCCTCCTAGCCCAGAGATGACCCAACAACATTGCACACCCTCCCCCCCCCCCCCCCCCCCAAAATAACATAATTATTAACATATTCAACTGTAGAGGCTACACAACAATGTTCTTCTTGTACCATCGTATTAAAGCCCCGAATATTATTCTGTCCCCAAATATTCCTCCAATCATTTGGCCAAATGTCCAACAACAGACCTGAGCCTCCACAGGTCCGGTGATAAATTAAAGATGGAGAACAAAAAGGATATAGAACCAAAATAAAAAAAATCCATAAAGTATATATATATATATATATATATATTCTCCTTTCATCAATATCCGTGCAAAAATGTTTTGGGGAAAAAAAATGCCCCTTTTTTTCCTTTTAGTAAAACTCCTCAACTGTCAATCATCCACCTCGATCTCCTCGTCCTCCTCGTCCTCCGAGAACTCGTCTGTGGTGTGGTCTCTGGAGGATCCGGGGGACCGGCCCGGGTCCGGGTCCGGGTAGACCCCCCCTCCCCGGTGGGACGGGGACACGCTGCTGGGGGACGCCCCCCCAGAGCCGCTCCCCTGGGGGTCCTCCATGTCGTCCAGGTCCTCCATGGTCACCAGCTTCTGCAGGGGTTAAAGTCTTATATACGTAGAAGTTAATCCTAAACGCATTATAATTCAAACGCCATATAGGAGAACAGATAAATTTTTAAAAAATAAAAAAAAAAAAAAAAAAAAAAAAAAAAAATAAATTTAAAAAAAAAAAAAAAAAAATATTTAAAAAAAGAAAAAAAAAAAAAAAAGATAGGTCTTCGTTATTAATTAAGCAATATAGGACAAAATATTAATTTGTAGACCTATTAGAACTAATAAGTCATATAGGAGAAAATATCAAGTTATAGGCCTGCATGATTTACTATTATTAATTATTACGCCTAATGAATAAGCCAGTATATAGGCCAGTATTGTTATTATTATTCAACAGTTAGGCCAATATGTAAATTCTAATATAATAGGATATTATAATACAATAAAACCGTAGTTACGTAGTAATATAAAGATAAATATCATGTACATGATAAATGTGAATGTAACTTATTCAACAGTTAGGCCAGTATAATAATAATAATAATAATAATAATAATAATAATAATAATAATAATAATAATAATAATAATAATAATATAGTCATAGAGTAGTTAGGTGTGATCTCGTACCTTCGGCCGCCTGGATCACGCTGACCTCCAGACCCTTGAACGTCTTGCTGGCGAGCTCCTCCAGGGCGCACAGCGGGGAGGCCGGCGTCGACAGGCCGTTCCGAGCCGCCGCCGCCGCCGCCGCGCTGGAGCCGCAGCCCGTCACCAGCGCCTTGTCCAGGACCCTGGGGGCCCCGCAGCAGACCCCGAGGCCTCCGGACGTCACCGCGGAGGACTTCTTCTTGACGCACGGCTTGTTGAGGATGTCCTCGATGCTGAAGGGCGTCAGCGGCTTGTTGGAGTTGGCGGCCGGCGGCGGCTGCAGCAGCTGCTGGTCCCGCGGCGCCGGCGGCCGCCCGGTGAGCCGCTCCTCCCCGCCGCCCACCGACCGCAGCAGCAACGCGGATCCCGTCGTCTTCATGTTGTCTTTGTCTCGACTGGAGGTCATCACAGTCCACGGTCCCCAAGTACACAACAACACACACTCACTGCCCACCAGCCGCTGCGTCTAACTTGGGTTATTTCATCCAAACGCAGCAGCCTCGACGCCTGGCGCGTAATCTGTCCGCCCGTGGAGAACCAGAGAACCAAGACGTGGACACTTTTGGACACTTTGGAGACGAGTGAAGCCACTTTAACGCGTCGGCTCGGGGTTTGGGTCCAACATGCTCCGGGTTCGGGAGGAGTCGGGCTGCGGACCTCAGAGCTCTCCGCTGCGGACTCCCATGCGGAGGGAGGAGTGTCCCGGGGTGAGGAGTTACCAAAGGCAAACAGGACTGGTGGGAGGAAGCACTCCTGCGAGGAGTCGAGTGTGTGCTGCTCCCGAGGAGGAGAAAGGAGGAGGAGGAGAAAGTAAGAAAGAAAGAAAGCCGCTAACGAGTTGTTGTTGATTGGGCGAAGTTCAATTAGAGAAGCGCTCCGACGCGCGTCTTAAAGGGCCAGGCGGGAGAAGTAATTGGCCGCGGGAAAAGGAGGAGTCACACACACACACACACACACACACTGTTGCTGTCGTGTGTTGTGGAGGAGAACATGGTCCTCAAATGTTCCCGCATCTGTTTTCTCCTCCTTTCACCTCCTCCTCCTCCTCCTCCCAGCGCCTCCCCGCTGGGCTCCTCTCTACAAACACAAGAAAACGGCGGCATCGTGTTAGGGAAAAATTTTAAGAACCAAAGCCGCCTCCCCAATTAGGATCTGTTGCGTCGTTCTCTGGGCCCTCTGGTGCGTAATTACGGTGCGTAATTACGCATAATTTTTTTTTTATTAGGTCGAAGTACCAAACCCACGGTGTTTCATAAATGGGCCTATCGTAGGGTCATTAATTATGTGGGATATTTTGTCTACAAGTGATGCGTGTTGAGGTATTTTCAGGATAATATTGTTATTTCAAACTGCTCTACATAAGTAACATAAATAATGTAAAATCACCAGACACCCGTCACCATGAAAGATGATCTGTCGCTGGACATTCCAGGGTCCCTGCGGTCTCAAACTCACAAAAACCTACAATCAACATGCACAAATCTGACCAACTTTCTAAAATAAAATAAATGGAATACGATAATAAAAAGAGGAGAGGAATTTTATTCACCCGGGCCGGGCGGACGGCCTGGCAGGTTCCAACTACACGGGACGTGAGATTTTAAAAAAGATAAAAGATAAAAGATAAACCGTAGTTATAAGTTATAGGACTAATAACATGTGTTACTTAAAAAGCGGAATAATCCGGAGAAGATCTCTCCTACTGCCCATAAAACTATATATATTATAACCATAGGCCTATCATATTTTATAAACCAAATAACCAGAACAATAACCCACAGTGATTGAACCGAACGAACAATAAAAATGCTGTTGTTATTATTATTACTACAGTATTATTGTTATTAGGCTTATTGTCATTATTATTATTATTATTATTATTATTATTATTATTATTATTATTATTATTATTATTATTATTATTATTATAGCCTCGATCAAATCCGCATGAAAGCTTCATAAAGTCCTTTAAGGTTGTTTCATCCTAAATCCTTTACTGTTTATTTTATTTAACTGTTGTGTCTCAATATTAAACACGATATGTACTCGTTTTTATTAATGATATTTAGCAAATTACTAAATAGATTTCTACGTGTATTAATAATACTTATGTGGGTTTTTTAATGTTTGGGCTCTGATATGAAAACTGAATAAGAAATTAGTGAAATGTCTCATCATCATCATCACGACCTGATGAAGAATTAAACACACTTACAGTCGGACGCTAAATAGCAGGCCCAGGTCATCTGCTTCACGTTATCCTGTAGTATTTACTATTATTTCTATGTACAAATACTACAAATACTACTGACAACAGTCATGTAAATACTAACAATACTACACTTTATAAAACAATGAAGCCCCCTCTTCATACTGTACTCAGTGATGTGATGTCCTTCAGTCATGCGTGGTGGGAGACGACAATATAACGTGTTTAATATATATAATATATAATATATAATATATATATAATATATAATATATATTATATGATAGATAGTATATTATGTGATAGATAGTGATGGTGATAGATTGTGATAGATTGTGATAGTGATAGTGATAGTGATAGTGATAGATAGTGATAGTGATAGTGATGATAGTGATAGTGATAGATAGTGATAGTGATAGTGATATAGTGATAGTGATAGTGATATAGATAGTGATAGATAGTGATATAGATAGTGATATAGATAGTGATATAGATAGTGGTATAGATAGTGATATAGATAGTGGTATAGATAGTGGTATAGATAGTGATATAGATAGTGATATAGATAGTGATATAGATAGTGGTATAGATAGTGATATAGATAGTGATATAGATAGTGATATAGATAGTGGTATAGATAGTGATATAGATAGTGATATAGATAGTGATATAGATAGTGATATAGATAGTGATATAGATAGTGGTATAGATAGTGATATAGATAGTGATATAGATAGTGGTATAGATAGTGATATAGATAGTGGTATAGATAGTGGTATAGATAGTGATATAGATAGTGGTATAGATAGTGATATAGATAGTGATATAGATAGTGATATAGATAGTGAGTATAGATAGTGGTAGTGATAGTAATAGATAGTGATAGTGATATATATTGATAGTGATAGTGATAGATAGTGATAGTGATATATATTGATAGTGATAGTGATAGATAGTGATAGTGATATATACTGATAGTGATAGTGATAGATATTGATAGTGATAGATAGTGATGGTGATAGTGATAGTGATGTATATTGATAGTGATAGATTGTGATGGTGATAGATAGTGACGATGATAGTGATAGTGATCGTGATAGATATAGTGATAGTAATAGTGATAGATAGTGATAGTGATAGATAGTGGCAGTGATAGTAATAGATAGTGATAGTGATATATATTGATAGTGATAGATAGTGATGGTGATAGTGATAGTGATAGATAGTGACGGTGATAGATAGTGATGGTGATAGATAGTGATGGTGATAGTGATAGTGATAGATAGCGACGGTGATAGATAGCGACGGTGATAGATAGTGATAGTGATAGATAGTGATGGTGATAGTGATAGTGATAGATAGTGATAGTGATAGATAGTGATGGTGATAGTGATAGTGATAGTGATAGATAGTGATGGTGATAGTGATAGTGATAGATAGTGACAGTGATAGATAGTGATGGTGATAGATAGTGATGGTGATAGATAGTGATAGTGATAGATAGTGATAGTGATAGATAGTGATGGTGATAGTGATAGTGATAGATAGCGACGGTGATAGATAGCGACGGTGATAGATAGTGATGGTGATAGTGATAGTGATAGATAGCGACGGTGATAGATAGTGACGGTGATAGATAGCGACGGTGATAGATAGTGATAGTGATAGATAGTGATGGTGATAGTGATAGTGATAGATAGTGATAGTGATAGATAGTGATGGTGATAGTGATAGTGATAGTGATAGATAGTGATGGTGATAGTGATAGTGATAGATAGTGATGGTGATAGTGATAGTGATAGATAATGATAGTGATAGATAGTGATGGTGATAGTGATAGTGATAGTGATAGATAGTGATGGTGATAGTGATAGTGGTAGATAGTGACAGTGATAGATAGTGACGGTGATAGATAGTGCTAGTGATAGATAGTGATGGTGATAGTGATAGTGGTAGTGCTAGTGATAGCCCAGAGTAATTGGCCTACATCCGAGGCTGAGGCTGTTCACCGCACTAAAGGCCATTTCACGGATGTCTAGAGTAACGGGCAGAAGCTGTCGGACCAGCAGGGGTCTGGAGGCATCTGGGAGCCCCCCCCCCCCCCTCTCCCCACCCCCAGATAGACCCCACCCCCACCAGATAGTCTCCACCCCTCGAGTGGTTAATATATCTACCCCCCCCCCCCCCCCAGCCCTCCGTCTCTCTTCACTAAACGTGTTTCCAATCATCTTTAAGGTCGAGTGCGACGCGACAATAACGCAGAGCGGAGCGTTTGGGTTTTTTAATCTCCAGCTCAATTGAAACGTTAATTAGAAGCAGAGACACGTGACGCCATCAATCAATCAATCATCGGGGGACGTGCTCGGGGCCCCCCGGTCCTCCCCTCGTCTCTCCACCGCTAGAACAACAACTGTGTGCCATCCTTATGAATAGTTGAGCATATATCGGCCATATATTCGTCTATATATTATATAGGCCGAGTTAAATATCAACCTCGGGCCACAATTGATTTATTTGAAGTGTTTTTTGTCCACAACGCAAGAAGAGCGAATATAATACAATATAATAAAATATAATATACACCCAAAGGGCCTCAGATCCCTAACAGGTGTATTTCTCAAAAGCACCTTTTTTTCCCTCTCTCCTGTAAAACAATAAACTCCCGCCGGGTATTTAAATGAGCCCGTGACGTGGACACGCGTCACAACACAGCAAACATTTAACACTTAATTAATTAACTCATTAATGAACAAGTCTGACACGATGCAGGGACACTCAGGACGGTCATGTTGGCGGTGCTGGAGACACACGTGTGTGTGTGTGTGTGTGTGTGTGTGTGTGTGTGTGTGTGTGTGTGTGTGTGTAATAACATAAAAGGAAGGAAAAATAGGTCAACAAAACAACAAATGAAATAGATCGAATAATAACAATACATAATAACAATTAATAATAATTAGAAGAAGGAAAAAATGACAATATTATATAGGTCTATATTTTTAGGCTGTACAAAATATCCTACTTGTTATTATTAATATTATTAGAAGTAATAATAAAACACATTTACAAAATTACAACGAGAACAATAGGCCTCCTGATCATAACAATAAATTGGACTCGTTTTAATTAATAATTATGGTTTTAATATAGATGTATTCTTTAGGCCTGTGCGTCATTTAGCTGCTTTATGTGTTTTATTTTATTATAATTATTATCTTCTATATTATTGTCTCGTCCTATATTGTCATATATTCCTCCTCCCGCCTCGTCTGGGTCATTTCTTCTTATTATTATTTGTACATTTTTCACAGAATATAATCTTAGAATCCTGCAAGGCTGCGGGCTCAGCGTCACACGGCGGGGTAGGTTGTAACACGGCGGGGTAGGTTGTAACAGAGGCCATGAATACAAACACAGAGAAACGCAATAAATACAATATAGGCTGTATTTAATTAATGATGTAATAATAACCAGGTCGTCGTTATAATTAATATTATTCATTACATGTGTTTATAAAACATTGCAGCTCTGTTGTTACACACACACAGACACACACACACACACACACACACACACACACACACACACCTCGGGGGTGGACGTGTCCTAGTTGCTGCCGGAGCCCAGATTTAAAGACGAGGTGAGAAGGGGGCGTTTTCGTGCGTGACGTCGTAATGACGTCATTAAGACTCAATTAGTCCATCAGATGAGAAGCCTTTGATCCACTGATGGTGACGTCATAATCAGAGCAGCTACAAGCCAAATACGTAACACAAATCTACAATAAGAATAAGAATAATAAGAATAAGAATAATGATATAAGTATTAATAATAATAATAATTATGATTATTGTTATTATTGTTACAGAAATATATTATTATTTGTATTATTTATATTATTATTATTATTATTTAGTATTATTATTACGCTATTAGCCTATTATTAGTTGTACTGTATTAGGTAGCAATAATATTAATGAAGACATATTTATTCTTTCATCCTGAAAGAAGTATGTCTAAATAATTCCTCCATATAACGAATTCATAATTCATTCTTTTTATTTTTTGTAATTATTTCAATAAATGATAGTAATTTAACTGAACCTTCGTGACATTAAATAACCCCACGTGTAATAAATATTATCACCATCATAATGTTCTGTTAGTATTATATTATATCTACAAGACGCAGTAAACACCTCTGGTCTGTGTCTGGTGGGCGCTTGATTACACCACCATAAACACCAGAGGGCCGGAGCTTAGACTCTATCAGAGAGACTCACACACACACATACACACACACACACACACACACACCACACACACTCTCTCACACACACACACACACGCAGACATTTGATCCACATGGCAACATGTATTGAACGGTTTGTGTGAGTCACGTGTCAATCACAATACAGTACAGAACAACAACACAACAACAACAACACAACAACAACACAACACGATGTAACAATCAACACAAACATGACAACACTCTGACAGTGTGGACTCCACTGCGTTGACTTCAGGCGTGTTGCAGCCGTGTATTCTATTGTTTTAAATATGTTTCTACAGTATGTGTTTTCTGTGCCTGTGTGTTTTAGGCGTGTTGTAGGCGTGTTCGAGGTGTGTTTTAGGCGTGTTGTAGGCGTGTTCGAGGTGTGTTTTAGGCGTGTTGTAGGCGTGTTCGAGGTGTGTTTTAGGCGTGTTGTAGGCGTGTTGTAGGCGTGTATCGTGTTGTTTGAGACATGCGTTGTGCATCTGTGTGCGTTAGCCGTGGTTTAGGCGTGTTTTTGGTGTGTTGAGAAGCCTTAAGCATGAACATCTCTGGTGTGTGAGGACCTGGGGGGGGGGTGCCCGTGTCCCGGTGTGAGGACCTGGGGGGGGGGCGTGTCCCCGGTGTGAGGAACCTGGGGAGGGGGGGGGCGTGTCCCCGGTGTGAGAGGAGCCTGGGGGGGGTCGTGCCCCCAGTGTGTGAGGACCTGGGGGGCGGGGGGGGGGGCGGTCCCCGGTGTGTGAGGACCTGTGGGGGGGGGCGGGGGGGGGCGTGTCCCCGGTGTGTGAGTGACATGTGGGGGGGGGGGGGGGGGGTTGGGTGGCGGCGGTGGGGGGCGTGTCCCCGGTGGTGTGAGGACCCAGGGGGCCGGTTTGGGGGGAACCTGTATCCTCGGCCAAGATCAAAATGAATGGTCTCCACTTCAACAATGAATCACCTGCAGCTTCCGATCCCCGACCACGTGGGGCCCGGCCAAGAGGTAATGATGGCTTCTGAATTATTGACCCCCAGTTGAATGCCAGGACAAAGAGGTGAGGAACCACTTGGGAACTCTAGAATAACCGCCTGCTAACCCCCCACCTAACTCCCTCTTCCCTGGGCTGGCCCTTCACAATCCAGGAATTTCCATTAAGAAACCTCTCTCTCTCTCTCTCTCTCTCTCTCTCTCTCTCTCTCTCTCTCTCTCTCTCTCTCTCTGTCTCTCTCTCTCTCTCTCCCTCCCATCTCTGTCTCTCCTGCACCACTCTCCTCCCGGGGCGAGCGTGAGGCGTGTGAGGGTCAGACCCTGGCTTTGTCTCCACAGACAACGACGCTCGCTGCCGTATTAAAGTTGAACACCTCGGGAGCGAGCCTGCCTCATCCTGTCGCCATAGCAACCGCCGGGTGATGAGGAACAGAGGCCCCAAAGCATGCTGGGTACCGGTGTCACGGGCCAGGATACACACACACACACGCACACACACACACACACACACACACACACACACACACACACACACACGTTCCTCAGCCCAGAGACCCATTTCTAACAAAGTCTAACATGGTCAGCGTTTCACTTTAAACCTCCTCAAAGAGATATAGTATTTATACACACATACTAATATATTTATATATCATAGTCTCTCTCTCTCTCTCTCTCTCTCTCTGTCCTGTATGTGCACATCTCCTGAATGTGTATATACAGTATATATTAATACTCATGACATCTGAGCGTTTAAAATCCTGGATCAATATATGTTCAGTGATACACGTTAAAAAGATTAATCTTAATATTTAACAATAATGTA
>PIJE02003306.1:37500-42766 GCA_002895965.2 Coryphaenoides rupestris | reverse complement strand
CAAGAGCTACATAAAAAACGTTTATTACATTACCCAATTGGGACATTAATTCAAGTTAGCATCTCATAACAACATAGGCCAAGGCGACTTCTATCAGCTTTCACTAACATTAGTTGGTTGAAAATTCACGTAGCATATTGACTGTAAACAATGTATAATCTAGCATGATTCAACAGTCAAAACCATCACGTCCCTGTATCTCTTCTCTACAGAACGCACACTAATGTCATGGAGTAAATGGACATAACGGAGCTACGTTAGCATGCTGCTGCTGCAAGGTTGTTATTAGCCTTGGTTCATGTAACGTTAGCATGATAGCATAAAGTTAATATAAGGCAATGTTGCGCGACGTGATGCAAATGTTACAAGCTGCACATTATTCAAAGTACAAGTGGATTTATTTATTTGTTTAATTCACAGGGCATTTGTTATTATCTCCATAACTTCAAAAACTCTCGCTCTCTCCCTCGCTTTAGGAAGACATGATTGCGGTGTCCTTATCTAATTTGCTAAAATAAAAAGTGCTCTGAGAACACATTATTTGGCGTCCTTATTATTTAGGGTCGCAACATTTTTTGAGAGTTTCAAGTGGGCCTTGAGTTGAAAAAGGTTGGGAACCGCTGCTCTACGAAATATTGCAAGTTGGTGAAATAGTTTTCTTCCTTGATTAAGATTAACATTATGTAGGCTAGGCAATCCAGATTAAAAGTATAACCACACTTCTATGATAAAAACACACAGGGAACAATACACCTTTAAAATGTTTATTTCAAAAACACCTCTAGAGAAAAAAACAGGGATAGATATGTTGGTTATTTTCATTCTATATGTTTTAGGTAGACTGTCGTCATGGCACCCACTTTGGAAAAGCCTGCCCTAGTAAGTTTAGGGAGACTGCAGGCACTGCATCTCATTTTCTTCACTGGAATTGTTTTCTCTTCATTGCACGGGCACTTCATAGTGTTTTCTCTCTTGGAAGGGCATCTAAGAGGGCACTTCATAACAGCACCCCTTTCCATTGGAAGGGCACCCATAGGGAAGGTCAAGTTTACACCATTGTAAATGCACCTTATAGGGCGCTGCATCACGTTTTTTCAAAATCTAATCTTTACACCATTGTAAATGCACCTTATAGGGCGCTGCATCACGTTTTCTCCAGAAGAGCAATCATTAAGACATGGTATCGAATTGTCTTGCTCTAGAGGGCATATCATCATCATTTATTGCATGAAGGGGCACAGGGGGCACTCAATACTTTTTTCCCCATTTTTTCCGCCTCTCACTTGGAAGGGCATCTAAGAGGGTACTTCATGAGTTTTCATCAGAAAGGCACCTGCAGGGAACCTCAAGTTTGTCCCATTGTAAGGGCCATTGTAAGGGCAATGATGTGACAAACCTACTGTATCACATTTTCTCCACTGGAGGGGCATCTATTAGGAAACCCTCCAACATTCTCACACATGTAGGAAGACCCTTTATAGCACTGCATCCCATTTCCTCTACTGGAAAGGGCACCCTTTGGGACACTGTCATGTAGTGGCAGCATAGAGGGCACTTTATCACGGCACCATTTACCTTTGGAAGGGCACCCATAGGGAATGTCAAGTGTAGACCATTGGAAGGGCACCAATAGGGCACTGTATCACATTTTATCCACTAACAGACCACTCATTAAGACACGTTATTTAATTTTCTTGCTATGTTTTCCCACGATTTCGCCACTCAAGAGGGAACTTTAGCGCGACGTTTTCAACTGTGGTGGCAAAAAGGGGGTGCGGCCCCCCCCCCCCCCTGAGTCCGCCAGTGTGTTTCTGTTTGTTAATTTTTAATGTTCAATCATTTTTTTTACAAAAAAGTCTCTCCAGAGGGGCAACTCAGCCAATCAGAGTAAACGGGCTGTTGCCCGGGCAACAATAGCCCGTACCTGTGCACATCCCTGGTGTGGTGTGTGTGTGTGTGTGTGTGTGTGTGTGTGTGTGTCTGTAAGTGTGTGTGTGTATGTGTGTGTGTGCGTGCATGCATGTCAGTGTGTCTGTATGTGTGTATGTGTGTGTGTGTGTGTGTGTGTTAATCCTTACCCAACAATATCCAACATTTATTCCATTTGGTATAAAAAATACTCATGAGTAATGAGTCTCTAGGCGCAGACTCGACAGACAAGAGAATAGCAGGCAACAATAAATGTAGTTTCGATATTAATATTGATATTGATTGATTATATTAATATTGATATTGATTGATTATATTAATATTGATATTGATTGATATTGATTGATAGATTCATGGTTACGACACACAAGGAGGAGACCACAACCTGAGATGAACATTTAATAAAACATCAGAGACAATAGAAAAATAAACAATAGCCGTCGTGTAGGAGACGAGACGAGGCTCCTTCATGAAGCATGCATGGGGGGGGGGATCTTTATGTATTATTAATAGAGCTCTGTGCATTATTAATAGGCTCTATCTATTATTCATAGGCTCGGTGATAATTGAAAGCCAGAAGTCCTCAAATAAAATGACAGCCGCGCCTCAGCATCTGGGAGTTGACTTCATATCATCATCATAATGCTGCGATTAGAGATTAATAAAGTACATCTACAACCGTAAGAGAATAAATAACAGAAATGTATGCATCGTTATATGAAGAAAGGTCTGGATGTTGGTGGCTACCGCTCAGCACATTATGGCTATCTGACATCTGATCAATATATTATATATATTATATATATTGATCAGTTTTATCACATGTTCAAATAATAATAATTATAACGCTTTGGATAAAAGCGTCTGCCAAATGCCCTCAATGTAAATGAAAATGTATATGGATGTGTTTGTATATTATTATAGTGCTGTAATATTATTATAATATTATTATTGTTATTATTATGATATATTTAGACCATAGGATGTGCTTCTATATTATTATAGTGCAACAATATTATTATAATTATAATTATTGTTGTTATTATTATTATTATTATTATTATTATTATTATTATTATTATTATTATTATTATATATTTAGACCATAGGATGTGCTTCTATGTTATTATAGTGCAGTAACATTAATATTATTAATATAATTTTTTTTAAGATCATAGACTGCAATTATGTAGTCTATGATGATGCGCGGAGGGGAAGGGACGTGGAAGTGCGCATGCGCAGCGGCGTCCTGACGTGTCGCGCTGCTCCTGCAGAGGACGCGTCTCTGGACGTCAGGAGCCGACCGTCGAGCGGTAGAGCGGCATCAAGACGTGAGTGGTCCTGCGTTCTGCTCCGGTCCGCATCTTATAGACGTACACACGGAGCGGCGGGCTGAGCGGGTGTGTGTGTGCGTGCGTGTGCTTGCGTGTGTGTGTGTGTCTCCTCCAGTAGCTGGTGCATGGCGGCCGCTGCTCCTGCTGCTCCGCGTCTCCGTCCGCAGCCGCGGGAGGTGAGCTGAGGGATGGAGTCCTGCGCCGTGACTCTCCGCCGCAGTGTCAGGTAGCGGGTAGGAGGACCGGGGGACCGGAGGAGGACCGGGGAGAGGAGAGCCTGCTGCGCACCGGGAGGGACCATGGACCTCAGCGTGCTACGGAACCTCATCAGTAGATACGTGAGTGAGACATCATGCCTCTCATCCAAGTCTACTGGTCTGGTCCCACTCATGTGTTCATGTCATGCCTCTCATCCAGGTCTGCTGGTCCGGTCCCACTCATGTGTTCATATCATGCCTCTCATCCAGGTCTGCTGGTCCGGTCCCACTCATGTGGTCATCCTCAGTGGTGGTGGGTGCTAGTTCTTCCTCGGTGGTGGTGGTGGTGGGTGCTAGTTCTTCCTCGGTGGTGGTGGGTGCTAGTTCTTCCTCGGTGGTGGTGGTGGGTGCTAGTTCTTCCTCGGTGGTGGTGGGTGCTAGTTCTTCCTCGGTGGTGGTGGTGGGTGCTAGTTCTTCCTCGGTGGTGGTGGTGGGTGCTAGTTCTTCCTCGGTGGTGGTGGTGGGTGCTAGTTCTTCCTCGGTGGTGGTGGGTGCTAGTTCTTCCTCGGTGGTGGTGGTGGGTGCTAGTTCTTCCTCGGTGGTGGTGGGTGCTAGTTCTTCCTCGGTGGTGGTGGTGGGTGCTAGTTCTTCCTCGGTGGTGGTGGGTGCTAGTTCTTCCTCGGTGGTGGTGGTGTAGTTCTTCCTCGGTGGTGGTGGGTGCTAGTTCTTCCTCGGTGGTGGTGGTGGGTGCTAGTTCTTCCTCGGTGGTGGTGGTGGGTGCTAGTTCTTCCTCGGTGGTGGTGGGTGCTAGTTCTTCCTCGGTGGTGGTGGTGGTGCTAGTTCTTCCTCGGTTGGTGGTGGTGGGTGCTAGTTCTTCCTCGGTGGTGGTGGTGGGTGCTAGTTCTTCCTCGGTGGTGGTGGTGGGTGCTAGTTCTTCCTCGGTGGTGGTGGGTGCTAGTTCTTCCTCGGTGGTGGTGGGTGCTAGTTCTTCCTCGGTGGTGGTGGTGGGTGCTAGTTCTTCCTCGGTGGTGGTGGGTGCTAGTTCTTCCTCGGTGGTGGTGGGTGCTAGTTCTTCCTCGGTGGTGGTGGTGGCTAGTTCTTCCTCGGTGGTGGTGGGTGCTAGTTCTTCCTCAGTGGTGGTGGGTGCTAGTTCTTCCTCGGTGGTGGTGGTGGTGGGTGCTAGTTCTTCCTCGGTGGTGGTGGTGGGTGCTAGTTCTTCCTCGGTGGTGGTGGTGGGTGCTAGTTCTTCCTCGGTGGTGGTGGTGGGTGCTAGTTCTTCCTCGGTGGTGGTGGTGGTGGGTGCTAGTTCTTCCTCGGTGGTGGTGGTGGGTGCTAGTTCTTCCTCGGTGGTGGTGGTGGGTGCTAGTTCTTCCTCGGTGGTGGTGGTGGGTGCTAGTTCTTCCTCGGTGGTGGTGGGTGCTAGTTCTTCCTCGGTGGTGGTGGGTGCTAGTTCTTCCTCGGTGGTGGTGGTGGGTGCTAGTTCTTCCTGGGTGGTGGTGGGTGCTAGTTCTTCCTCGGTGGTGGTGGGTGCTAGTTCTTCCTCGGTGGTGGTGGGTGCTAGTTCTTCCTCGGTGGTGGTGGGTGCTAGTTCTTCCTCGGTGGTGGTGGGTGCTAGTTCTTCCTCGGTGGTGGTGGTGGGTGCTAGTTCTTCCTCGGTGGTGGTGGTGGGTGCTAGTTCTTCCTGTGGTGGTGGTGGGTGCTAGTTCTTCCTCGGTGGTGGTGGGTGCTAGTTCTTCCTCGGTGGTGGTGGGTGCTAGTTCTTCCTCGGTGGTGGTGGGTGCTAGTTCTTCCTCGGTGGTGGTGGTG
>PIJE02003306.1:15000-32500 GCA_002895965.2 Coryphaenoides rupestris | reverse complement strand
CTTTCAATGTACATGAACAAAAGATGTTTTCCCACGATTTCGCCACTCAAGAGGGAACTTTAGCGCGACGTTTTTCAAACTGTGGTGGCAAAAGGGGGTGCGGTCGCCCCCCCCCCCCCCACCCCCTGAGTCCGCCAGTGTGTTTTATGTTTTGTTAATTTTAATGTTCAATCATTTTTTTTACAAAAAAAGTCCTCTCCAGAGGGGCCAAACTCAGCCAATCAGAGTAAACGGGCTGGTTGCCCGGGCAACAATAGCCCGTAACCTGTGCACATCCCTGGTGTGGTGTGTGTGTGGGTGTGTGTTTCTGTAAGTAGTGGTGTGTGTGTGTGTGTGTGTCTGTAAGTGTGTGTGTGTGTGTGTGTGCGTGTGTGTGTGTGTGTCTGTAAGTGGTGTGTGTGTATGTGTGTGTGTGCGTGCATGCATGTCAGTGTGTCTGTATGTGTGTATGTGGTGTGTGTGTGTGTGTGTGTGTTAAATCCTTTACCCAACAATTATCCAACATTTATTCCATTTTGGTATAAAAAATACTCTCATGAGTAATGAGTCTCTAGGCGCAGACTCGACAGACTAAGAGAATAGCAGGCAAACAATAAATGTAGTTTTGATATTAATATTGATATTGATTGATTATATTAATATTGGATATTGATTGATTATATTAATATTGATATTGATTGATATTGATTGATAGATTCATGGTTACGACACACAAGGAAGGAGACCACAACCTGAGATGAACATTTAATAAAACATCAGAGGACAATAGAAAAATAAACAATAGCCGTCGTGTAGGAGACGAGACGGAGGCTCCTTCATGAAGCATGCATGGGGGGGGGATCTTTTATGTATTATTTAATAGAGCTCTGTGCATTATTAATAGGCTCTATCTATTATTCATAGGCTCGGTGATAATTGAAAGCCAGAAGTCCTCAAATAAAATGAACAGCCGCCGCCTCAGCATCTGGGAGTTGACTTTCATATCATCATCATAATGCTGCGATTAGAGATTAATAAAGTACATCTACAACCGTAAGAGAATAAATAACAGAAATGTATGCATCCGTTATATGAAGAAAGGTCTGGATGTTGGTGGCTACCGCTCAGCACATTATGGCTATCTGACATCTGATCAATATATTATATATATTATATATATGATCAGTTTTATCACATGTTCAATAATAATAATTATAACGCTTTGGATAAAAGCGTCTGCCAAATGCCCTCAATGTAAATGAAAATGTATATGGATGTGTTTGATATTATTATAGTGCTGTAATATTATTATAATATTATTATTGTTATTATTATGATATATTTAGACCATAGGATGTGCTTCTATATTATTATAGTGCAACAATATTATTATAATTATAATTATTGTTGTTTATTATTATTATTATTATTATTATATTATTATTATTATTTATTATTATTATTATTATATATTTAGACCATAGGATGTGCTTCTATGTTATTATAGTGCAGTAACATTAATATTATTAATATAATTTTTTTATAAGATCATAGACTGCAATTATGTAGTCTATGATGATGCCGCGGAGGGGAAGGGACGTGGAAGTGCGCATGCCGCAGCGGGCGTCCTGACGTGTCGCGCTGCTCCTTGCAGAGGACGCGTCTCTGGACGTCAGGAGCCGGACCGTCGAGCGGTAGAGCGGCATCAAGAACGTGAGTGGTCCTGCGTTCTGCTCCGGTCCGCATCTTTATAGGACGTACACACGGAGCGGCGGGCTGAGCGGGGGTGTGTGTGTGCGTGCGTGTGCGTGCGTGTGTGTGCTTGCGTGTGTGTGTGTGCGTGCGTGCGTGTGTGTGTGTGTCTCCTCCAGTAGCTGGTGCATGGCGGCCGCTGCTCCTGCTGCTCCGCGTCTCCGTCCGCAGCCGCGGGAGGTGAGCTGAGGGATGGAGTCCTGCGCCGTGACTCTCCGCCGCAGTGTCAGGTAGCGGGTAGGAAGGCCGGGGGACCGGAGGAGGACCGGGGAGAGGAGAGCCTTGCTGCGCACCGGGAGGGACCATGGACCTCAGCGTGCTACGGAACCTCATCAGTAGATACGTGAGTGAGACATCATGCCTCTCATCCAAGTATACTGGTCTGGTCCCACTCATGTGTTCATGTCATGCCTCTCATCCAGGTCTGCTGGTCCGGTCCCACTCATGTGTTCATATCATGCCTCTCATCCAGGTCTGCTGGTCCGGTCCCACTCATGTGTTCTTGTCATGATGCTCATCCAGGTCTGCTGGTCCGGTCCCACTCATGTGTTCATATCATGCCTCTCATCCAGGTCTGCTGGTCCGGTCCCACTCATGTGGTCATCCAGGTCTGCTGGTCCGGTCCCACTCATGTGTTCATATCATGCCTCTCATCCAGGTCTGCTGGTCCGGTCCCACTCATGTGGTCATCCAGGTCTGCTGGTCCGGTCCCACTCATGTGTTCATATCATGCCTCTCATCCAGGTCTGCTGGTCCGGTCCCACTCATGTGTTCATATCATATCATGCCTCTCATCCAAGTCTACTGGTCCGGTCCCACTCATGTGTTCATGTCATGCCTCTCATCCAAGTCTTCTGGTCCGGTCCCACTCATGTGTTTCATGTCATGCCTCTCATCCAAGTCTACTGGTCCTGTCCCACTCATGTGTTCATGTCATGCCTCTCATCCAAGTCTACTGGTCCGGTCCCACTCATGTGTTCATGTCATAGTGGTCATCCAGGGCTTCTGGTCCGGTCCCACTCGTGTTCATATCATGCCTCTCATCCAGTTCTGCTGGTCCGGTCCCACTCATGTGTTCATGTCATGGTGGTCATCCAGGTCTGCTGGTCCGGTCCCACTCATGTGTTCATGTCATGGTGGTCATCCAGGTCTGCTGGTCCGGTCCCACTCATGTGTTCATGTCATGGTGGTCATCCAGGTCTGCTGGTCCGGTCCCACTCATGTGTTCATGTCATGGTGGTCATCCAGGTCTGCTGGTCCGGTCCCACTCATGTGTTCATGTCGTCATGGCGGTCCTTTAAGTTCCCGTCTGCCTCACTCTCTCATTAGAACCATCATTTATTCATGTTTGCAGATCACCATAACATGTGAGCTTATTGAAGGCAGGCCAACATAAATTGTGGTTTTATAGATTGGACTTGGGTTAGGGTTAGTTCAGAGGGTTAGGGTTAGTTATAGGATGAGGGTTAGTTTAGATGGTTAGGGTTAGTTCAGAGGGTTAGGGTTAGTTTAGAGGGTTAGGGTTAGTTTAGAGGTCGTTCACGGGGTATTCAGAGGGTTAGGGTTAGTTTAGAGGGTTAGGGTTAGTTTAGAGGGTTAGGGTTAGTTTAGAGGGTTAGGGTTAGTTTAGAGGGTTAGGGTTAGTTTAGAGGGTTAGGGTTAGTTTAGAGGGTTAGGGTTAGTTTAGAGGGTTAGGGTTAGTTTAGAGGGTTAGGGTTAGATCAGAGGGTTTGGGTTAGTTTAGAGGGTTAGGGTTAGTTTAGACGGTTAGGGTTAGATTCAAGGGTTTGGGTTAGGGTTAGTTTAGAGGGTTAGGGTTAGTTTAGAGGGTTAGGGTTAGTTTAGAGGGTTAGGGTTAGTTTAGAGGGTTAGGGTTAGTTTAGAGGGTTAGGGTTAGATTAGAGTTAGGTTAGTTTAGAGGGTTATGGTTAGTTACACGGTTAGGGTTAGTTTAGAGGGTTAGGGTGTAGAGGGTTAGTTTAGAGGGTTGGGTTAGTTTAGAGGGTTAGGGTTAGTTTAGAGGGTTAGTTAGTTAGAGGGTTATGGTTAGTTAGAGGTTAGGGTTAGTTTAGAGGGTTAGGTAGTTAGAGGGTTAGTTTAGAGGTTAGGGTTAGTTTAGAGGGTTAGGGTTAGTTTAGAGGGTTAGGGTTAGTTTAGAGGGTTAGGGTTAGTTTAGAGGGTTAGGGTTAGTTTAGAGGGTTAGGGTTAGTTTAGAGGGTTAGGCTTAATTTTAGAGGGTTTGGGTTAAGGTTAGTTTAGAGGGTTAGGGTTAGTTTAGAGGGTTAGGGTTAGATCAGAGGATTTGGGTTAGTTTAGAGGGTTAGGGTTAGTTTAGACGGTTAGGGTTAGTTTCAAGAGGGTTAGGGTTAGTTTAGAGGGTTAGGGTTAGTTTAGAGGGTTAGGGTTAGTTTAGAGGGTTAGGGTTAGTTTAGAGGGTTAAGGTGAGTTTCGAGGGTTAGGGTTAGTTTCGAGGGTTAGTGTTTGATTTAGAGGGTTAGTGTTAGTTCAGAGGGTTAGAGTTCGGGTTAGTTTCGAGGGTTAGAGTTAGATTAGACGGTTCGGGTTAGTTTAGAGGATTTGGGTTAGTTTTGAGGGTTAGGGTTAGTTTTGAGTTTTAGAGTTAGGGTTAGTTTAGAGGGTTAGGGTCAGATTAGACAGTTAGGGTCAGATTAGACGGTTAGGGTTAGTTTAGACAGTTAGGGTTAGTTTAGAGGGTTAGGGTCAGATTAGACGGTTAGGGTTAGTTTAGAGGGTTAGGGTTATTTTAGACGGTTAGGGTTAGTTTAGAGGGTTATGGTTAGTTTATGTTTGAGTCCAGCTGCAGTGAAGGGTGGATGGAAAACATCTGCACGTGGGGGAAGTTGCTGAAAACCCCCCCCAGAAATGTTCACATGAAGTCAAGCTGTGTTTCATATTTAGTTAAATACATCTAAAAGTGATTTGTACTACCGTATACACACTCTGCAGGCCTGAGGGGACACAATGTTTGGGAAATGGTCAAGGAAACTGAGATAAGACTTAATAATATGTTGACATCTTCTAGTTCTTCCTCAGTGGTGGTGGGTGCTAGTTCTTCCTCGGTGGTGGTGGTGGTGGGTGCTAGTTCTTCCTCGGTGGTGGTGGTGGGTGCTAGTTCTTCCTCGGTGGTGGTGGTGGGTGCTAGTTCTTCCTCGGTGGTGGTGGTGGGTGCTAGTTCTTCCTCGGTGGTGGTGGTGGGTGCTAGTTCTTCCTCGGTGGTGGTGGTGGGTGCTAGTTCTTCCTCGGTGGTGGTGGGTGCTAGTTCTTCCTCGGTGGTGGTGGGTGCTAGTTCTTCCTCGGTGGTGGTGGTGGGTGCTAGTTCTTCCTCGGTGGTGGTGGTGGTGGGTGCTAGTTCTTCCTCGGTGGTGGTGGTGGGTGCTAGTTCTTCCTCGGTGGTGGTGGTGGTGGTGGGTGCTAGTTCTTCCTCGGTGGTGGTGGTGGTGGGTGCTAGTTCTTCCTCGGTGGTGGTGGTGGGTGCTAGTTCTTCCTCGGTGGTGGTGGGTGCTAGTTCTTCCTCGGTGGTGGTGGTGGGTGCTAGTTCTTCCTCGGTGGTGGTGGTGCTAGTTCTTCCTCGGTGGTGGTGGTGGGTGCTAGTTCTTCCTCGGAGGTGGTGGTGGGTGCTAGTTCTTCCTCGGTGGTGGTGGTGGGTGCTAGTTCTTCCTCGGTGGTGGTGGTGGGTGCTAGTTCTTCCTCGGTGGTGGTGGGTGCTAGTTCTTCCTCGGTGGTGGTGGTGGTGGTGGGTGCTAGTTCTTCCTCGGTGGTGGTGGTGGTGGGTGCTAGTTCTTCCTCGGTGGTGGTGGTGGTGGGTGGTATGTGTGTGTGTCCTTACCACTAACTCCTACCTGTACCTTACCACTAACTCATAACTCCTACCTATTCCTTACTACTAACTCCTACCTAACTCCTACCTGTCCCTTACTCCTACCTAACTCCTACCTGTTCCTTAGTGACGTGTATCTGAATTCTCTGTGAGTTGCTCTTGATAAAACCACCTGCTAATAGCTAAATATTTGAATGTCTGTAAGCACTAGGTGGGCTCTAACCTCTGACCCCTGGGCTGTGAGGGGCTGGGGTCTGTTATGAGGTGCTGTCTGCCTGGCATGTGGCTCAGAGCTCAGAGCTTTACTGTGCTAACAGGGCTCGCAATGCTGGCTAACGGCCACATTAGCCCGTGAAGCTACACCAGGCTAAGGTCAGTCTATTTCCACACAACGGTGTCAAACACACTCTGTATGTGTGTGTGTGTGTGTGTGCGTGTGCGTGTGTGTGTGTGGAAATATCATAACTCAGTAGTGATGATGCAGGAAGAGTTTATATCTAAACATTTGGACGCCTTCCTTTCCATGCACACTTCAAAGACGAGCAGCATGACTTTCAAGCTGTTTATTTCTATTCATATGATGACGTTGGTGGAGTGAAAGGCAGAGCAGTGAGTGAGATGGAACATCTGGATTATAGACTTATGTAATGGTTAGATCACATCTGGGAGACGGGGCTTACAGAATGCATATTCTATGTTTTATTGCTTCTGCTTTTAATCCTCTTGTCTGCTCTCGTGCTGGACAGCAGATCGGTACATGATGTGGCAACACAGGTCAGAACAAACCAGAACCCTAATATACTGGCTGCCACTCGTCAGCAAATATATCTCATATAACTAATATAACTCATCAGGAAATATAACTCAGGAGGAAATATAACTCATATAACTAATATAACTCATTAGGAAATATAACTCATAACTCATCAGGACATATAACTCATATAACTAATATAACTCATGAGGAAATGTTACAATGCCATGTCAGTTAACTGTGAACTAACTGTGAAGTACTAATTGTGTTAGATAAATCAGTAGTGGCTATATATTTATTAACACCTTATTTTATTTTGTCCATTTTAATTTCTCGATGTGTTCAGTGGAGCGATGTCATAGTCATAGTGACATCATAGTGACATCATTACTCATCAATAGGCATCATAGTGACATCATAGTGACATGATTAGTTTTATAGCTCCTCTGTATCGTGCACATTTCTATATGCTGGTTGCTGTGGTTTAATGAGTATAGTGGCTCTGTGTGTGTGCGTGTGTGTGCATGTGCATGTGTGTGTGTAACGCAACACAGTTCTCTCATTCTCCTCATTGCATCTCAGTTAACAGTGGCATATATTATCACCTGTAGTGTGAGGTCACACTACATCATCCCAGCTGGTTAGTTAGCTAGTTAGTTAGCCGACTGCCTTGTTTCAAAATAAAAGCGTGATATGGTCTCACCGGTGGTCTCTTCCTCGGTGTTGTGTAAGCTGTGTGTAAGCGCTGAGTTAACGAGGGCAGTTCATGAAGGCTTCGCTCCGTCAGGGGAGTCCAGCCTGGAGCAGTGTTAATTTTTGTCTTAGTCTTAGTCTTTAGATGAAAATGCATATTAGTTTTAGTCACATTTAGTCATTTTTATCCTTCTTAGTTTTAGTCTAGTTTTAGTCGACGAAAACTCACATTTAATAATCTTATAGCCCCATTAACCCGCCTGGACCACTTTTGTTGTTTTGGCTGTAAAAGTGTCATGAAAATGTACTGTGAGTAAGTGCTTTTGCCCCTTTTTTCAGGACTACTTCAGCTTTCAATATCTGGCAGTGTTTGCAGTGTGTGTAAAAACAGTGTGTAAAAACAGTGTGTAAGAACAGAACAACACAAAAAACAGGTTTTTAGGTTTTCAAACACACTTTGAATGAACATGAACAAGAACAGAATATATTAAATATATTCAATCACAACAAATACATCACTCCACAAAAGATTGTGAGCCTTGGGCATTTAGTTTCCATTTCTACGAATGTCCAGGCGTTTTTGGTCTTCATGATTTCCAAAAAATGTTTGGGCTTCATGATTTCCAAAAAATGTCACCTGGTGATGGATTACCAACATTGAGAGGGGGTTGAACACCAGGGTTTCTTTTTGGGGTAAACCTGGGAAGATGAGGGACTACATCAGGGTCTGCCACCGTTTTCCAAGCACCACGATGCGGTGACCGGCTTCGGGCATCGCCGGCACCTCCGCGGCCCCGACCGGGATGGCTCTCTGGTGCTGTGGATGGCCCTTCACCAGAAGGCATCCTAAAAGTAATAGAGACATAACATGAGGTCAGATCAGATGTAAAATCACAATACAAGTAAGATACATTTAGTAAAAATAAGTAAACCAAGATAGAAAATATTGCACATGACATTGTTTGAAATTATCTATTGTAACTTGCTTGTTGGTGCAAGGCTTTCAGTCATATTCTCACTCACACACAGGACAATGAGGTACAATGTGTAGACTTACTGTGTTCAGTATTGTAATTCGCACAGGCATGGCGAGACATATAGCTTTTGTCGGTGTTAAACCTACACACTCTTGTTGTTTTATCATATTTATAACCCCTCCATGGCTCGTCACCAGCTTATACCGACCCACAACCCCCTGACATTTCCACCTAACCGCCTTATGTCCAGAGACACGCCCAAACAGACCTTCACAACTTCTCACATTCTTCGCCGCACCACATGCAAGAAATCTGTATGCCAGCCTCTCCTCCGTACTCCTCCTCGCCACACGTGAGTCATGCACACATTCGTACCACTCGACACACACCACTCTTTATCCCATTGACGCACAGCCACCAGCACCCAAGACTTGACTATTCAGCCAAACACATTCATATGAAGGAACATTTTGCGGAACTCAATAATACCTTTGCCAACTGTACTGATATTGGTTGAGCTAATGAGTGTTATGCTGAAGATTGCTTCTCCATAGCACACAAGTTTAACTTCCAGTGTATCTTGCAATACAAAGTCCCAACATTGTGAGGATTCAGACCAACCATTAAAGTTTACAATATATCAATCGTGAGCTCAAAGACTCGGCACAACTGGGGTGAGACAAAAGAAGTGGTGTTTCATGACGTCCTACTTATGCATCGGTAATGAAAATATACATAGGAACTTTCATGACCATGTAATCTCCCTGACCCAGAAGGCTGTCGGGATATTTAGGGATTAATTGACATTTTTTCATCAGTGCGTGGCATCGCCTCGTCTCACACTCCCCCGTGTTCAATAAGGTTTGTGATACTGCAAGCCCAATTAGCTTTTGCAGAATACCCAAAGTCAGATCTTGTAGATACAAAAACCATAGTTAATGCATGACAGTAAAACCTTACGTCAGATCAAGTAGCTTGCTGTTAAGTAACAGACTTTGACAATCGTATACAAATATCGCTATGGGCCGGCACAATGCAGAGTTTATAATGTATTGTAACAACTCTGTTCCAGTGGATCCCGAGCCCTCAAGCCACTTTCTATGGATTGCCTTCTTGAAATGGAACGATATGTAAACATAGAAGCGGCGAACTACCATATGTTATAACAGCACCCATTTACTACCTCCTGCATTGTAAAAAATGAAATACATATGTCCAATGGGTGTTTCTCTGTTGGCCATGACAGACGGGACATCCTGAGGTTTTTTTAGAGCTTATATGTACATGGTGAAAATAAATAGGCTCCCTGGGAGTTCTGACAGCCTTTTGTTGCTCTTGTAACTCCTGGACATCGGTGGCAGGAATAATTGACTGAGGTTACTTTCTTGATTCGAGCACAGTGTTTGTGGTCTGTGGCCAGGTGACCGGGCTTGACTGCTCCTGACTGCTCGTATGCCTATAGTAGTGCAACTTAGAAGTCGGTTACTCTGACCACATAGTGATTCTTAGCAGAGACTGAGTCCTTGTTACTGGGTACGAACTTGATGAACTTCTCCTTTCTTGTTCTAATGGCCCAATTGCAAGAAAAGAGTAAAGATCACGCCGTATCCACCCATAAAAACCCTTACTGTGTTCAGTATCTCCTTCATCTGTCCTCCACCAATCTGCTGGGATGACTTTTTCTCCTGGCAGATGTTCTCAACATTGAGACAAACACCACTCTAAACACTCCAAACATACTAAAAACACACTAAACACCACTAAACACCGATGAAAACAAGCTTGAATCCTCTGTCTCCTCCTGCTTCTCAACTCCTCCTACAACTTTTTTGCGCAACTCTTCCGCACAACCCCGTCGGGTTTACCGTAATACCCCTATATGGTTGGAAAGCGCAGCTTCTCTGCTCTCAGAAACCGTTGGAATTTCGGTCTAGGAGTTACAGTAGTTTGAAAAAGGCCAGTGTTTTGGGAGTGCCGGCGCTCCCATCGATTTTAAAGGATGCACTGCACTAGGTGCATGCAAGGTTTGAAAAAATAATTCATAGAATTTTGAATGTCCGTTAGTCCACCACTAACATTTGAGTCTCGTCTCGTCTCGTCAACGAAAGTAAAAATAGATTTAGTCACAGTTTTTATTTTCAAAGATCCGTTTTCGTGACGTCAACGTCACGTCTTAGTCATGGGAAAAAGGTCGTTAACGCATATTTTTCGTCAAACATTTCATTAACGAAATTAACACTGGCCTGGAGCCTAACGAGGACACGTATTCAACATCGTGGTGGTGTGTGGGTGGTGCCACAGACCTCCACAGGGGCGGAGGTCCCTCTAGAATGTCTCTCTAGAAGTTCTCTCTCCAGGTCTCCAGAAGGTCTCTCTAGCAGGTCTTTAGAAGGTCTCTCTAGAAGGTCTCTCTAGAATGTCTCTCTAGAAGATCTCTCTAGAAAGTCTCTAGAAGGTCTCCAGAAGGTCTCTCTAGCAGGTCTCTAGAAGGTCTCTCTAGCAGGTCTCTAGAACGTCTTTAGAAGGTCTCTCTAGCAGGTCTCTCTAGAAGTTCTCTCTAGCAGGTCTCTAGAAGGTCTCTCTAGAAGGTCTCTCTAGCAGGTCTCTAGAAGGTCTCTCTAGCAGGTTTCTAGAAGGTCTCTAGAAGGTCTCGAGTGGGTCTCTCTAGCAGGTCTCTCTAGAAGGTCTCTTGCATGTCTCTAGAAGGTTTCTAGAAGGTCCCTCTAGCAGGTCTCTAGAAGGTCTCTCTAGCAGGTCTCTAGAAGGTCTCTCACAGGTCTCTCCAGCAGGTCTCTCTAGAAGGTCTCTCTAGCAGGTCTCTAGAAGGTCTGGAGTCTCCAGGTGTGGCGGTGGTGTGACGGATCTACTGGTACCTGAGGAAGCAGACGAGATGAGGAACCAATGTTGCTTAAAATGAAGTGTAGTGTAGAGCGTGATGATGAGACAGCACTCTGACCTACACACACACACACACACACACACACACACACACACACACACACACTCTATAGATATTTATATATAGATCCCTTCTGAGATTGAATCATCTCATCCCAGCGTGTCCGGTTGAGGCGAGCGGTCGCTGACCCTTCCTCACCATCACCATGATGATGAAGATGATGATACCAGCGTTAATGTATCCCTTCCCCTCTGGGACCATGTGATCACAATGGAACCACAAGACCCTGGACTATCCACATGGGGGAGGGAGGGAGAGAGAGAGAGGAGGGGAGAGAGGGAGGAGAGGGGGAGGGGAGGGGAGGGAGAGGGAGGGAAGGAGAGGGAGGAGAGGGGGAGGGAGGGAGAGAGAGGGGGGGAGGGAGGGAGGAGAGGGAGAGATAGGAAGGGAGAGAGACTATAACAGTGGGTATGAGGGCTGAGAAAGAGAAAGTTCATAGCAGATTAATGAAGAGATGGATACACATGCACTACTCTCTCTCTCTCTCTCTCTCTCTCTCTTCTTCCCTTTTCCCTTCCCTTTACTTTCGTATGTTACTTTTGTATGTGTGAGATAACAGATCAGTGTTGTATGTGTGAGGTAACAAGGTATCTTGCGTGTGTGTGGACAGCTGCTGGTAAACAGGTCAGAACTTTATGGACACACACTTTTGCATTCTCACTTTTCAGCGTGCGTGCAATGTTTACTCTCTGCTCTGCTCGTTAAACACTGCGAGCTGTGGGACACACACACACACACATGCATACACATTCACGCACGCACGCACACGCACACACACACACACACACACACACACACACACACACACACACACACAGGTTGCAGCAGGTGCATCTCCATTTTGGTCCTGCACTTCACGTTGCATGCAGCACACACACGCAGACACACACACACACACCCCCCCACACACTCGCGCACACAGACTCACACACACACACCCACCCCCACACACACACATGCACACACACACTACAATGTTATCCCACTAACACCTTCTCTTATTTATGTTTCTCTTTCGCAGCACTGAGCTTATTTTGGACTTTATTATCACACGGAACCGACCCACTGACCCTGTGTACTGACACACATGCACGCGCACGCACGCACACACACACACACACACACACACACACACACACACACACACACACACACACACACACGCACGCACGCACACACACACACACACACACACACACACACACACACACACACACACACACACACACACACACTGCATGGTGTGTGCTCTGGTGTCTTGGCATCGGTTGCTGGTGGGACGTGTTGGTGAGCAGATGGATCTCCCTGTCAACATGTCCTCTATTAATGGAGGCAACGTCTCCACCCCCCCCCCCCCTCTTTTCCTGTTGGTGTGACCTTTTTATCGCTCACTAAGTTAAGGGCTCAAGTCAGTCTTTCTGTCTGTCAAGATGTACATGTATATATACTGTATACTGTACTGTATATTTACTGTAATAACAGTATATATATATATATATACACGACTCAAAAGATAATTGAAAAGAAACACAAAAATCATGCTGGATACCTATACTGATATGGACTGGGTAATGTGTTAGGAACGAAAGGATGCCACATTGTTTGATGGAAATGTAAATTATCAACCTACAGAGGGCTGAAAAACAAAGTGAAAAAATGATGCAGCAGGCTAGTCCATTTTGCTGAAATTCCATTGCAGCAACTCAAAATGGTACTCAGTACTGTGTATTGCCCCCACGTGCTTGTATGCATGCCTGACAACATTGGGGCATGCTCCTAATGAGACGACGGGATCTCCTCCCAGATCTGGACCAGGTCTGAGGTGCAACCTGGCGGCGTCGGATGGACCGAAACATAATGTCCTAGAGATGTTCTATTGGATTTAGGTCAGGCGAGCGTGGGGGCCAGTCAATGGTATCAATTCCTTAATCCTCCAGGAACTGCCTGCATACTCTCGCCACATGAGGCCGGGCATTGTCGTGCACCAGGAGGAACCCAGGACCCACTGCACCAGTGTGGGGTCTGACAATGGGTCCAAGGATTTCATACCTAATGGCAGTCAGGGTGCTGTTCTCTAGCCTGTAGAGGTCTGTGCGTCCCTCCATGGATATGCCTCCCCAGACCATCACTGACCCACCACCAAACCGGTCATGCTGAACAATGTTACAGGCAGCATAATGTTCTCCACGGCTTCTCCAGACCCTTTCACGTCTGTGCTCATGTGAACCTGTGCTCAGGGTGAACCTGCTCTCATCTGTGAAAAGCACAGGGCGCCAGTGGCGGATCTGCCAATTCTGGTGTTCTATGGCCAATCAAGCTCCGCGGTGCCAGGCAGTGAGCACAGGGCCCACTAGAGGACGTCGGGCCCTCAGGCCACCCTCATGAAGTCTGTTTCTGATTGTTTGGTCAGAGACATTCACACCAGTGGCCTGCTGGAGGTCATTTTGTAGGGCTCTGGCAGTGCTCATCCTGTTCCTCCTTCCACAAAGGAGCAGATACCGGTCCTGCTGATGGGTTAAGGACCTTCTACGGCCCTGTCCAGCTCTCCTAGAGTAACTGCCTGTCTCCTGGAATCTCCTCCATGCTCTTGAGACTGTGCTGGGAGACACAGCAAACCTGGCAATGGCACGTATTGATGTGCCATCCTGGAGGAGTTGGACTGCCTGTGCAACCTCTGTAGGGTCCAGGTATCGTCTCATGCTACCAGTAGTGACACTGACCCTAGCCAAATGCAAAACTAGTGAAAAACAGTCAGAAAAGATGAGGAGGGAAAAAATGTCAGTGGCCTCCACCTGGAAAACCATTCCTGTTTTGGGGGTCGTCTCATTGTTGCCCCTCTAGTGCACTTGTTGTTAATTTCATTAACACCAAAGCAGCTGAAACTGATTAACAACCCCCTCTGCTACTTAACTGACCAGATCAATATCCCAGAAGTTTAATTGACTTGATTAAAAAGTGTTCCTTTAATTTTTTTGAGCAGTGTATATATGTGTACAAGTGTTATTGGTCAGTGTTGTTGTGATGGTGTTATGTTTCCTTACTCGTACATCTTCTCTCTTTTCTCTCATCTTTGGTTTCAGTTCAGAGCGTTGACCCCGCCCCCCCCTCCAGGGGACTATTTTTACCATCTGTTTGCTGGCTGTTGCCGACCAAACCCTCTCCATGGCCGGTGCGCCACTAGGTTACCGCAAGGAGTGGATGTTGTTGAAGACGCTCACCCAGCCTGATGGGGGGTCGGTACGGTGCCAGACCCAGGTCGCCTGATGGGGGGTCGGTACGGTGCCAGACCCAGGTCACCTGGTCAAGGGTCGGTACGGTGCCAGACCCAGGTCACCTGGTCAGTGGTCGGTACGGTGCCAGACCCAGGTCAGCTGGTCAGTGGTCGGTACGGTGCCAGACACAGGGCACCTGGTCAGTGGTCGGTACGGTGCCAGACCCAGGTCACCTGGTCAGGGGTCGGTAGGCTGCCAGACCCAGGTCACCTGGTCAGGAGCCGGTACGGTGCCAGACCCAGGTCACCTGGTCAGGGGTCGGTACGGTGCCAGACCCAGGTCACCTGGTCAACTGGTCAGGGGTCAGTAAGCTGCCAGACCTAGGCCTGTCGCGATAAGCAATAAATCAATTAATCGCATGATAAATTAAAATGAGCTCGATAATTTTGCCGGCCGCGATAATTTCCATTTGCATGCTTGTTTGTTTTCCTCGTCTCTCTCTCTATCAAAGACACTGGATGACAAGAGTCATCTAACCCGTCGCTTCCTTAGCGTAATGAGGAGTAAACTCTCGTGTCGTGTCAGTCACTAGTCAGCCGCATGGTCTCTGTGTGGGGAGGCGGACCCCTGGCGTTACACAGAGTGCAGCATGATAGTCCCGTGAGGAGTAGCAAGCCAGAGAAAACGCTAGTTGAGATTTGGAGGAATAAAAACAAAGATGGAATTGGTTTCAAAGCCGAACGCGACAGCTGCCGTGTGGGAGCACTTCGGATTCAAACCGAATGACCGTGAACCACTTAACCTGTGCGAGCCGGTATGTCGCATTTGTTGTAAAACAGTAGCAACTAAACGCGCCAATACAACAAACATGCATCTGCACCTAAAGCATAATCACCCATTCCATTTAATTTATTGTTTTTGGTTGTTCTCCCTAGTACCGCTATCAATTAAGCTACTTAATGATGGGAGCTTTCCCTGATGGAACAGTGCAACAGTATGGTGGGGCAATAGTGCAATAACTGGTGGGGCAATAGTGCAATAACTGGTGGGGCAATAGTGCAATAACTAGTGGGCAGTGCAATCATCCTTATGGACAAAATTTTTATACTATTTATTGGAGGAACTGTGTGTGTGTGTGTGTGTGTGTGTGTGTGAGGAGGGGGGTTTGGGGTGTGTGTGTGTGTGTGTGAGGAGGGGGGTTTGGGGTGCGTGTGTGTGTGTAATGGGTATAATGGGTGTCAGAGTGGGGTTGTGTGCGTGTGTAAGCATAATCACCCATTCCATTTAATTTATTGTTTTTGGCTGTTTTGTTTATTTTTAAATGTCTGATATTTAAATGATATTTAAAATGTCTTCCAGTTTCAGTGTTAAATATTCTTTAGAAATAAAAGTTTATTGATCTTTGAAAGGGTGTAGGCCTACTTGCATTATTATGCCATTATCATTATATTAGTTGAAAATGGTCTCAAAACGGCAATATTATCGCTTATCGCAATAATTTCTGGGACAATTTATCGTCCAGCAAAATGTATTATCATGACAGGCCTAGCCAGACCCAGGTCACCTGGTCAGGGGTCGGTATGGTGCCAGACCCAGGTCACCTGGTCAGGGGTCGGTAGACTGACCATAAGCAAGTTATTACACCTGGCTGTGTGGCTGTATTAAAGATCATATCATATAAAACCCTGTAACACCAGCATGACAGCGTGATATGCGTGACCTGTTGACCTGTGGCCGCAGACCTGGCCGGAGACATCAGAACAACTTGTTCCGCCGTTTCATATTTATTTTCTCCCTCTCGAGAGCCGCCGTCTCTCTGTAGCGGGGAGATCTGGGCACAGAAACATGGAGGAAAGGTATAAATGTTATTTGTTTGCGTACACTACGAGCTCTACCTACATTGAAACGATACAAAGGCGGTTGAACGGCAGTGACGCTCCTCTTTGACGTTGGTGAAGAGAGGACACTCTGGCAGAAGTGCTTGGTCAGTGAGCAGGTCGCTGCCAGAGCACCACTCCGCTGCAGAGGCACTTAGGCCAACGCTCCCACAACATCAGAGCCTCCCGTCTCCCACACCGACCATCACGTCTAATGAAGAGCTCTGAACGCACCCTGTCCTAACCCCGGGAGAGCACTCTCATCAGACACACACACACACACACACACACACACACACACACACACACACACACACACACACACACACACACACACACTCATCCTCTCTCACCGTGTTGCAGTGCTGGTTGGCGGTTTCCTAGTCCTCTGTTCTAATCACGGTACAATGTGACCGGCCACTGTGAACGATTTGCATACCAGGACGCCCGGAGTCCAGCAGGGCTGAACACAGCGAGCTAGGCTAGGCTAGGGGCTAGCATCCCTGAAGCTGTGTTGTCCTGATGGCTAAGCCAACTTTGCCAAATCCATTATTGTTTTTCTATCCATTATTGCAGGTAGGGTTAGGTGGCATCTTGCTCAGGGACACCTCCACACTTAGCTAGGGGGAGCAGGTAGGGTTAGGTGGTGTCTTGCTCAGGGACACCTCCACACTTAGCTAGAGGGAGCAGGTAGGGTTAGGTGGCGTCTTGCTCAGGGACACCTTGACACTTAGCTAGGGGGAGCCCAGGGATTAAACCAGCAACCTTCCTGTTGCCAGACAACCTCTCTTACCTCTTGAGCTACTGTCGCTGTCTACTGTCCATTTTGAAAGGCATAAGGATCCAAGGTGTTGTATCAGACCGCGGGCATCTAGCTGTAGACAAAATGTAGATGTTAGCTGACGACATGACAAACCTCATCCTCATCACCATTCTCATCATCCTCACCTGTAATTGTAATATAAAGTAAAAAAAACACTGCTCCAGGAGTCTGTTCCCTGCCGGGGAGGAGGTCAGATCATGTGACCATCATGTGAACACCAACGTCTGCAGATGGATGACCACGTGACTGCTGTGTGTCCTCAGTGTGCGGGGGAGGAGCCCTGGGTGGACAGCAGGACGGTGTACATCGGACGCAAGGAGCCGCCGCCGGGAGCCCAGCCCTACATCCCTCAGCGTTACTCTGACAACCGCATCGTCTCCTCCAACGTGAGAGTCGCACGCTGACAATAATGCTAACTGGTACCCGTGGTCTGGCCCTGGAGTCACACATGGTCATCGGCTACATGCTGGCGTGGTGGAGATGTCTCTGATGACCTCGTCACAAACACAGTGCCAGTGTCCAGTCTGTGCTCAGTCCTCTTCTGTGTGATGAGTTGATTTGTACATCTGTAGCTGTATATGTACATGTATCTGTAGATGTACAGATATCTGTAGGTGTACAGGAATCTGTAGATGT
>PIJE02003306.1:7500-12500 GCA_002895965.2 Coryphaenoides rupestris | reverse complement strand
CATCAGAGTCTGAGAGAGTCTTGTCTCTCTCTCTCTTCTGTTCTCGTTCTGTTTCTTATTCTTCTCATCCCTTGGTATGAAGCTCTCCTCAGACCAGAGCAGCAGCCTAGAGTACACAGTGATCTCTCCATGAGTTGCTCATCTGTGATCCAGAACACATAACTACTATCCAGACTAATGGATTATTATTAATGGATGGATTCATTAACAAGACCCAGGAACCCCACTGATCCCTACCAATTCCCACCCCCTATGGAAACATTAACGCACATTAATGCACATCTTTAAATTGCACCTTTTCATTGCTTATTTTTTATCTATATATGCAGTATATATATATTTTTTGCATTTTGTTGAATTTCTGTATGATTAATTTATTTTTAATGTTCAATGTTATGCACCAATTTCACAAAAGCACATCCCTTGTTTGTAAAAGCGAAGACAATAAAACTGATTGTGATTGTGATGGAAGGCCTCAGTGTTGACAGTGTGGAGGACATGCAGGTGTAGCTGTAAGGCATTTAGTGTTCAGGCCTCTGGGTGGGGGTCGGCAGGGTGGTCTGTAAGGTCGGAGGTCGCTGAGGAAACAGTCCTCGGCGGTAGCGACCCGATCCTAAAGGTTACGGAGCGTGGCCTGTGGAGTGTAATGTTACATGGCGCAGGGAACATGTGTCTCGACTCTCTCTCTCTCTCGCTCTGTCCCTCTCTTTCGCTCTGTCTCTCTCTCTCTCTCTCTCTCTCTCTCTCTCTCTCTCTCTCTCTCTCTCTCTCTCTCTCTCTCTCTCTGTCCTCTGTACCAGGTATTTCCTCTCCCTCCGCTCCAACAGAAAGGATTAGTGTAGGAATCAGGAACCCACCAATAATGATGATTAAAAAACATCAAGAAAGTGTGTGTCTGTGTGTGTCTGTGTGTGTCTGTCTGTGTGTGTCCGTGTTTGTGTTGGTGTGTGTGTGTGTGTGTGTCGGTTTGTGTGTCCGTGTTTGTGTGTGTGTGTGTTGGTGTGTGTTGGTCTGTGTGTTGTTCGTGTGTGTGTCCGTGTGTGTTTGTGTGTGTGTGTCGGTGTGTGTCCGTCTGTGTGTGTCCGTGTGTGCGTGTGTTTGTGTGTGTGTATTGGTGTGTGTCTGTCTGTGTGTGTCCGTGTTTGTGTCAGTGTGTCGGTGTGTGTGTGTGTCGGTGTGTGTCCGTCTGTGTGTGTCTGTGTTTGTGTCGGTGTGTGTGTGTGTCCATGTGTGTGTGTCCGTCTGTGTGTGTCTGTGTTTGTGTCGGTGTGTGTGTGTGTGTCCATGTGTGTGTGTCCGTGCGTGTGTGTGTCGGTGTGTGTTAGGGCTTGCACAGAAAAGTCGACTTATCAACGCGTCGACGTCACTACCACGAGTCGACGCCTACCGGGAGACGTTGACGCGTCGTTGACCACATGATTTCACACTAAGAATTTTTTATTTCAATTTTGTTTACACTTTAACATATTTGGCGGGACGTGGCGCAAATGCGGTGGCCGGTGGGGGGAAAATTAAGCGATTTCGAGCGGTTGTGGTGTGTGTGTGTGTCCGTGTGTGTGCTTGCACATGTTTAATGTGTGATGTGCGCGGTCGCCGTGGAGACTGTGGATTTGTTGTCGTTGTAAGCCGGTCCTCTGGTCTAATCCATCATGTAACCACTCTGACCCTTCAGGGGGGGCGATGAGAGGGTGGGTGGGGGGGACAATAGGGAGAGACAGACAGACAGGCAGAGAGACAGGCAGAGAAACAGACAGGCAGATAGACAGAGAGAGAGAGAGAGAGAGAGAGAGTGTTTCACTGCCTTCCATTCGTCATTTATCATCATGGCACAAAGCAGGAGCACCTCAAGTGTTTCTATGTGTGTGTGTGTGCATGTCTGTGCGTTTCCACGGCAACAGGTGGGTGACGTGGTGGTGGTGAAGGAGGACGAGACGTTTCCGTGCGACCTCGTGCTGCTGTCGTCAAGCCGTGACGACGGAACCTGCTACGTCACCACGGCCAGCCTGGACGGGGAGTCTAGCCACAAGGTGACACAGACACAAGCACACACACACACACAAGCACACACACACACACAAGCACACACACACAGGCACACACAGGCACACACACACACACACACACACACCACACACACACACACACACACACGTACCTAATACAGAGAGCAGGAGTCATGTCTCTCCTAGGTGACACCTTCCTTTCCTTTTCATCTCTGTGACTCTCTCTCTCTCTTTCTATCTCCATCTCTATCGCTCTCTACATCTTGTTCTCTCTCTCTCTGTCTCTCTCTTTGTCTCTCTCTCTGTCAATTGTCCTAGTGGTAGAGTGTCCGCCCAGAGACTGGGAGGTTGTGGGTTCAATCCCCGGCTGGGTCATACCAAAGACTATAAAAATGGGACCCGTTGCCTCCCTGCTTGGTACTCAGCATCAAGGGTTGGAATTGGGGGGTTAGATCACCAAAATGATTCCCTCACCACTCCCCTAGGGGATGGGTCAAATGCGGAGAACAAATTTCACACACTCAGGTGTCTGACAATCAGTGGCACTTTAACCTTTATGTAGCCATATACAAAGGTGAAATGAGTGAAAAGTATGGAATAGTAATAATGATGATAACATCACAAAATAGGACAGATCTAATAATAAATACACCACATTAAACAGAAATGGAGTTGGTGTGGCCTCACTGGCTGTCCCTCAGGTTATGGCAGGCTGCTACGTCCTGCTACTCTCCCAGAATGTGGGGTAGCTTCTCTTCATTGGTTAAGTTTCTAAATTCAGGGAGGATTGCGCTGAATTTATTGTATGAGGCCTCTCTAATTTCAATATATTTAATACACTGGGTTAGGAAGTGCAGCTCTGTCTCTACAGCCCCCAGACTGCAGTGCGAGCATAGCCTCTCCTCTCTGGGCAGCCAGGTCTGCCTGTGTCTGCCTTTTTCTATGGCGAGGCTATGCTCACTGAATCTGTACATTGTCATGGTTTTCCTGAGTTTCATGTCTTTTATTGTGCTCAGGTAAGTAGCTGTTGTATATTCGTGTTTTAGGGCCAAATAGCGTTGTAATTTGTGTTGTGTTTTAGTGTCTTCTTTCCAATGGGTTATGTCATTTTCCTTTTCAGTGGTTGTAATTTTGTTGGGTTTAAATTTTCTGTCTCTCTCTGTCTCTCTCTCTAAGACCTATTACTCCGTACCGGACACCATGGCTTTCAGGACGGACCAGGAGGTCGAGTCTCTGCACGGCACCATCGAATGTGAGCAGCCCCAGCCCGACCTCTACAAGTGAGTCTCTGTTTAGCCGCCGGGACGTGGGGGGGGCGTGGTCACGGTAGGCAGGGCCTTGATGTAGGTGTTGTGATCCGAGCCATGTGATGCTTCTCCCAACAGGTTTGTGGGACGTGTCAACATCTATAAGGACACGAGAGGAGCCCGTGGCCCGGTGAGAGACTGTTTCTGAGTGTCCTCAGTGTCCTCAGTGTCCTCAGTGTCCTCAGTGTTCTGACTGGTCTATGACTGTTTCTGAGTGATCCTCAGTGTCCTCATGTCCTCATGGTCCCTCAGTGTTCTGACTGTTATGACTGTTCTTGAGTGTCCTCAGTGTTCTGAGTGTCCTCAGGTGTCCTCAGTGTTCTGACTGTTATGACTGTTCTGAGTGTCCTCAGTGTTCTTGACTAGTCCCTCAGTGTTCTGCAGTGTTTCTGACTGTTCTGAGTGTCCTCAGTGTTCTGACGTGTTCCCTCAGGTTTTCTGACTGTTCTGAGTGTCCTCAGTGTTCTGACTGTTTCTGACTGTTCGGAGTGTCCCCTCAGTGTTCTGAGTGTCCTCAGTGTTCTGGCTGTTTCTGAGGCTGTCCTCAGTGTTCTGACTGTTCTGAGTGTCTTCATGTCCTCAGTGTCCTCAGTGTTCTTGAGTGTCCTCAGTGTTGGTCAGTGTCCCCCCCCTTTCCCCCCCTTCTGACTGTTTCTGACTGTTTCGGGAGTGTGCCCTCAGTGTTCCTGACTGTTCCGAGTGTCCTCAGTGTTCTGAGTGTCCTCAGTGTCCTCAGTGTTCTGACTTTTCTGACTGTTCTGAGTGTCCTCAGTGTTCTGACTGTTCGGAGTGTCCTCAGTGTTCTGACTGTTCTGAGTGTCCTCAGTGTCCTCAGTGTTCTGACTGTTCTGACTGTTCTGAGTGTCCTCAGAGTTCTGAGTGTCCTCAGTGTTCTGAGTTTTCTGAGTGTCCTCAGTGTTCTGAGTGTTCTGAGTGTCCAGCAGTTTTCTGACTGGTCTGACTGTTCTGAGTGTCCTCAGTGTCCTCAGTACTCTGACTGTTCTGAGTGTCCTCAGTACTCTGACTGTTCTGAGTGTCCTCAGTGTTCTGAATGTTCCGAGTGTCCTCAGTGTCCTCAGTGTTCTGAGTGTTCTCAGTGTCCTCAGTGTTCTTAATGTTCTGACTGTTCTGAGTGTCCTCAGTGTTCTGAGTGTTCTGAGTGTCCTCAGTGTCCTCAGTGTCTGAGTGTCCTCAGTGTTCTGACTGTTCTGAGTGTCCTCAGTGTTCTCTCTCCGTCAACACATTTACTCCTAAATAAGTCCTGGTTTTGCACGATGTCATCAATACCTTTGTCTCCTCTCTCCCTCTCCCTCTCACTATCTCCCTTCTCCCCTCTCCTCTTTCCTCCCCCTTCCCTTCTCCTCTCCTCTCCTCTCTCCTCTCCATCTCTCTCTATCTCTCCTCTCCCCCTCTCGCTATCTCCCCTCTCCTCCCCCCTCCCTCCTCCTCTCCTCTCCTCTCCTCTCGACTCTCCCTCTCTCTCTATCTATCCTCTCCCCCTCTCCTCTCCCCTCTATCCTCATCTCCTCCTCTCTCCTCCCTCTCCCCTCTCCTCTCTCCTCCTCTCTCCCCCCTCCTCTCCTCTCCTCTCGACTCTCCACCTCTCTCTCTCTCCTCTCCCCCTCTCGCTATCTCCCCTCTATCCTCATCTCCTCCTCTCTCCTCCCTTCTCCCCTCTCCTCTTTCCTCC
>PIJE02003306.1:0-2500 GCA_002895965.2 Coryphaenoides rupestris | reverse complement strand
ACAGCAATCCGCCAGGGCTTTGATTGACAGCCGGGTTCTGTCGAGGTGATCATACTTCTCCACAGCCGAGCGCTTCTGGGACTTGGACTTGGTAGTTGAGCGGCCATCTTGGTCTCCATGCGGTGTAGATGGGCAACGGCTGTATGGGGGGGGGGGGGAGAGGGAGGGAGAGAGGGAGGGAGAGGTGGGGGGGGAGACAGGGGGGGACGGAGGGGAGGGGAGGACAGTAAGTTACCATGACCACCTCCACACACCAACACCAGCGCGAGATGAACAGCGGGGGGTGGGCAGAGTCAGCACCGTAGATGTGGTGAGTGTTCTTCAACGTGGCTCCTTCTCAGGAGGAGGTTCTCTGATCCAGGGGTCTGCAGAGGAGAGGAGAGGAGGAGGGAGGGGGGAGGAAAGGGGAGAAGGGAGGAGAGGGGAGGAGAGAGGAGAGGGGAGGAGAGAGGAGGAAGGGGAGAAGGGAGGAGAGGAGAGGAGAGAGGAGAGGGGAGGAGAGAGGATAGAGGGGAGATAGCGAGAGGGGGAGAGGAGAGAGAGAGAGGTGGAGAGTCGAGAGGAGAGGAGAGGAGGGGGGAGAGAGGAGGAGAGGGAGAGGGGAGAAGGGAGGACGAAGGAGGAGATTAAGGATAGAGGGAGATAGCGAGAGGGGGAGAGGATAGATAGAGAGAGTGGAGAGTCGAGAGGAGAGGAGAGGAGAGGAGGAGGGAGGGGGAGGAGCGAGGGGAGATAGGCTGAGATGGGGGAGAGGCAGAGATAGAGAGAGATGGAGAGGAGAGAGGAGAGGAGAGGAGAAGGGTAAGGGGGAGGAAAAGGGTTAAGCGGGAAGAGGAGAGGGAGAAGGGAGATAGTGAGAGGGAGAGGGAGAGAGGAGACCAAAGGTATTGATGACATCGTGCAAAACCAGGACTATTTAGGGATTAAATGTGTTGACGGAGAGAGATGGGAACACGAGGACACTCAGAACAGTCAGAACACTGAGTGACACTCAGACACTGAGGACACTCAGAACACTCAGAACACTGAGGACACTCAGAACAGTCAGAACATTAAGAACACTGAGGACACTGAGAACACTCAGAACACTGAGGACACTGAGGACACTCGGAACATTCAGAACCCACTGAGGACACTCAGAACAGTCAGAGTACTGAGGACACTGAGGACACTCAGAACAGTCAGACCAGTTCAGAAAACTGCTGGACACTCAGAACACTCAGAACACTGAGGACACTCAGAAAACTCAGAACACTGAGGACACTCAGAACTCTGAGGACACTCAGAACAGTCAGAACAGTCAGAACACTGAGGACACTGAGGACACTCAGAACAGTCAGAACACTGAGGACACTCCGAACAGTCAGAACACTGAGGACACTCAGAACAGTCAGAAAAGTCAGAACACTGAGGACACTGAGGACACTCAGAACACTGAGGACACTCGGAACAGTCAGAAACACTGAGGACACTCCGAACAGTCAGAACAGTCAGGACACTGACAACACTGAGGACACTCAGAACACTGAGGACACTGAGGACATTGAAGACACTCAGAACAGTCAGAACACTGAGGACACTCAGAACAGCCAGAACACTGAGGACACTTCAGAACACTGAGGACACTCCGAACAGTCAGAACAGTCAGAACACTGAGGACACTCAGAACAGTCAGAAAACTGAGGACACTCAGAACACTGAGGACACTCAGAACAGTCAGAACACTCAGAACACTGAGGACAGTCAGAACACTGAGGACACTCAGAACAGTCATAACAGTCAGAACACTGAGGACACTGAGGACACTCAGAACACTGAGGACACTCAGAACAGTCATAACAGTCAGAACACTGAGGACACTGAGGACACTCAGAACACTGAGGACACTCAGAACAGTCATAACAGTCAGAACACTGAGGACACTGAGGACACTGAGGACACTGAGGACACTCAGAACAGTCTCTCACCGGGCCACGGGCTCCTCTCTGTCCTTATAGATGTTGACACGTCCCACAAACCTGTTGGGAGAAGCATCACATGGTCGGATCACAACACATACATCAAGGCCCTGCCTACCGTGACCACGCCCCCCCCCACGTCCCGGCGGCTAAACAGAGACTCACTTGTAGAGGTCGGGCTGGGGCTGCTCACATTCGATGGTGCCGTGCAGAGACTCGACCTCCTGGTCCGTCCTGAAAGCCATGGTGTCCGGTACGGAGTAATAGGTCTTAGAGAGAGAGACAGAGAGAGACAGAAAATTTAAACCCAACAAAATTACAACCACTGAAAAGGAAAATGACATAACCCATTGGAAAGAAGACACTAAAACACAACACAAATTACAACGCTATTTGGCCCTAAAACACGAATATACAACAGCTACTTACCTGAGCACAATAAAAGACATGAAACTCAGGAAAACCATGACAATGTACAGATTCAGTGAGCATAGCCTCGCCATAGAAAAAGGCAGACACAGGCAGACCTGGCTGCCCGAGAG
>PIJE02003305.1:27931-32931 GCA_002895965.2 Coryphaenoides rupestris | reverse complement strand
GTCCTTGCGTGTGCCGTTCGCCGTGTACGTTGTCGACAAACGACTTTTAATCGTATTTAAACGAACAACTTTCCCCCCCCAACGTTGAAAATAAGGCCGCGGCCCCGCCCACCCCAGACTGTACACTCAGGTGACGCGGAGTCGCGGCGGGATATTAACGAGTCACGGAAAAAAATCGAAACAAAAAATGAAAAAGTTAAAGTCTTATCATCCCCACGTTCACATCCTCTCGGATTTAATAAGAGCGAGAAGGGGCGGGATTTCCCAAATAATTACACACACACACACACACACACACACACACACACACACACAACACACATGTTCTGTGGCTTGGCTGATTGAGACAGAGCGAGCACGATAGAGGTAGAGAGAGAGAGAGAGAAGAGAGAGAGAAGAGAGAGAGAGCGAGAGAGAGAGAGAGAGAGAGAGAGAGAGAGAGCGAGAGAGAGAGAGAGAGAGAGAGAGAGAGAGAGAGAGAGAGAGAGAGAGAGAGAGACTCCTGCCAAATTGGCCCAGATATGGTATTGATTTGAAAATTTTAATTCATTATTTTACTTATAGTCACACGCAGGCAGAGGAAGCGCACAGAATACTGCTTCACTTTTCTGTGTGTGTGTGTGTGTGTGTGTGTGTGTGTGTGTGTGTGTGTGTGTGTGTGTGTTTTCCCACTCACGTGGGCCGAGAACAGAGTCCAGCTTTTTCCGAAACAAAACCGTGACCTCGCTCGACGAAGCAAGCACAAAACACACACACACACACACACACACACACACACACACACACACACCGCTATTCTTCGATTGTGTGTGTGTGTGTGTGTGTGTGTGTGTGTGTGTGTATGTGCACCACCCCACCACCTCTCCCCCTCTCCTCTCCTCCTCCTCCTCTTCCTCCTCCTCCTCCTCCTCCTCTTCCTCCTCCTCTTCCTCCTCCTCCTCGACTACAGTCCACTTGAATATCAGTTCTCGGCCAATTTCAACAGCAATAGGCAACGGTTGCGTTCCGTGTCGCTTTAACACAACTCTGTGGTTCTCTGAGCATCACACAACAAGTAGGGATGAAGCACACACACACACACACATTCACACACACATGTTCACACACACACATGTTCACACACACACATGTTCACACACACATGTTCACACACACACGTTCACACACACTCTACTCGCATGTAAATATCAACATTCGGATCGAAGCCAAAGTTTCCAAACCCAAAACCTTCACGACTTTCCACCACGACTAAGAACGTCGGCTCGTCGGTTCCGATCGGTCAGGCCACACCCACGCCGACTCTAATATATGCCCGTATAATATACTGTCAAATAAAAATATCATAATAAATGTATGGAAATGGGGGGGGGCTATGGGAAAAATAAATAAATGTGGAAATGGGATGGGTGGGTGAAATAAAAATAAAAAAGAAAATAAAAAAATATAAAAAAATGGTGGGTGGGGGGTGCGGCAAAAAAAAACATAATATGATATGGAAAAAAAAAATGGAAAAATGGGGTAAATGGGGTAAAAAAAAAAAAATAAAAAAATGGCGGCGGGGGTTGGCGGAATAAAAGTAATGGGTGGGGCGGTGGGCGGGGGGAAATGGGTGGGGGGTGGGGGGAAAAAATAATGGAATGGGGAATGGGGGGAATGAGGGGGGCGCGGCGGGGAAATAATATGGGGGGGGGTGGGCGGGGGGAGGCGGGGGGGATTATTAAAAAATAAAATGGGGAATAAATAAAAATATGATTAAAAATAGAGTAAATATATTGGGTAAAAAAATGGGCGGTAAAAATAAAAATAATATGGGGGAAAAAAAATAAATACAAAAAATATGGCGGCGATAAATAAATAATATGAATTAATAAAAAAAACATATGTGCTAATAAAGTACATTATGAGATAAAAATATGGGGACACGGAGTAAAAAAAAAATGGACCCTGCCCCCGAGGAGTGGGATGGGCAAGGTGCACGGCATATGGGGATAAAAAGAATAATAAAAAAAAATAAAAAATAAAATATGGGAAATGGTGGGGGGGGGTGGGTCGCCGTATATATATACTGTCCATAATATAACATGATTCTATCTATTCTATATATAACACGTTCTATCTCATAAAACGCTGTGCAAAAAACACGTAGATACAGAGAACGTGCGGAACTGTGAACTCCTCCGATGGAATATCCACTGTTACAACGAGCAATTCCCCCCCCCCCCCCAACACGACAATTAAGATGAACAGACAGCGTCGACTTCATCATCGTGTCTTGCTCCAGATCGAAGAGTCAAATATCTATTCCCGGTGACCCCGGGAAAAAGTAGGTCGCGAGTCCAACCGCGGTTTACGTCGACGAAAGAATACCGAAACGGGAAATTCGCGTTCGGGGATGAACGTTTTTCGTCGAACGAGGATGCGGATAAGGAAGCTGTCGACGGTGGTATCCGTGTTGCTTTAATTTTTGATATTTTTTTGGATTGATTTTTTTTTGATTTCATGTCTCTCGAACACGGCTCGGACCGCGGCTTGCGTGTCGAGGATCCACGTCGGGCAGCTCGTCGCGCCCTCGTGGCAAAAAGCAACGTTAATTAATTAGTTAATTAGTTAATTATTCAATAAAACAATGCTTATACGTTGGTATGAGTTATTATAAGTTGGTTAGGTTGCACTTTCTATTTTCTGGATCATATAATGGGGTTTTGTTGAAAAGCGTTGTTTTTAACTGTTGTTCTTGGGTCTCGCGGTGCAACGCTGGTGGCCGTAACGTATGTATGCGTGAGAAGTGAGAACCGCTTTCTGTTTGTTTTTTTTTTTTTTTTTTTTTTTTGGTTTAATTTGGTTTCGGAAGGAGAATCAGCGGAAAGCTCGCGGCCTTAAGGTGGACACGGCACCATATATTTATGTTTTTCCGCGTATTTGACAGGTGGTAATTGCGGGGGGAAAAAAAAACCCTGCAAAGCATCTCTCTTGACCTACTTAAGCGCTCAAATCCTGCGTTTCCCAATTAAAAAACCATTAAACACAGCTTGGTGATCTGCTTCAAGAAAAGTAGCAAAATATTAATATAGACAGTATATATATATATATATATATATATTATATACTGTTCATTTCTCGTCCACGGTGGCACAGCGCGGACCCAAGAGAATCCGGCGGAAATGATTGGACGGGTTAAAACGTGCGATTTAATCTTTTTTGTTCAGCAACAGTCGCGTTTTTTTTCCCGCCAAAAACCTTGAACTAATTAATCGGAAGTAGTAACTGTTTTACGACAGCTTGACGAACACTAGGAGCACAAAACCGGAGAATGAGGTGCTTTGTATTCGCCTCCGTAGGAAAAAAGGGTTCATCGGTCCACGAAATTGGATTTCGATTTTCGATTCGATCTATTTTTTTAATACTTACGTTTTTTTAATCTTACTCGTTAACCGTACACGACCGTGAGCACGGACGCCGAACACGTCGTGTTGTTGAGTTTTACATACATTCAAATAGGACCGATTAACAAAATAGCAATAAGCAAATGGGATGTAGGGAACGGTTTGGACCTTAATGTTTAAGCCCCGACCAACGCGCCATAAATAAGTAATTTCCTAGTTTACAGCGCATAAAGGCTAACAATGGACCCCCGGCCGACAATTTAAAAGGTGCTGCATAATGCTTGGTGCTGACTCTTACCTATACAGCGCACCTTTCAAATGGTTTCCATTAGCAACTTCTTTGCGGGTTTGGGTGTTTTGTTGTGGTCGCTTTTTCCGGAAAAAATGTCTGAATTCGAGACCTGAATTTCGAGACGCTAAAACAAAGTGCACGATTGTTTTGCGCTCGGTTTGTGAAGCAACCATTGGTGAAAACCCTGCCTGAAGGTCCAAGCTAATTCAATTACTTTCGTTGTTTTGTCACACGCGAGTCCAGGTGTCCGTTCAAAACGTTAACGAGGGTTTTTTATTCGGGCGTTATATGTACACTGTATGATTATAATCACGTCTCCAGTGAGACTTCAGGCTTTCCCATTTCTATGGCTATTATTACAAAATGAAAGTGGAGTGAAATGACACGCCCGCGGCGAACGATCGAGGCCGTACGAAGCGGAGCGTCAAGTCGGTTGAACAGGATATTCACACCGCGGCGGCATTAAGTCATCAAACAGACAACAACTTTAGCTCCACCTCCTGTTGTGTCTCGGCCACGATTAGTTCTTATTATTCTCATCGTTAATAAATGAACCGACAATACGGGGCGTGAACTAAGAGCGTAATAAGCGAGACGGCGCTTTCTGTTTCCCCCCAGCGAGAGCGCTCACTGCGAGGTGCGCGTACTTCGGCGCGGCGGGAATAACGACGACCCGACAAAAACAAACGAACAAAAAAAAAAACGCTGTCCTCCGCAATCTGTTGCGTAAACGTAATAACGAGTTTACGCCGTTCGCCGCGGCCGCGTACATACGGAGCGCTAATTACGAGCGGCGTAATGAGCCTCCGCGATTCTTTGTTTGTTTGTTGTTTGTTTGCGGGCGGCTTCGTTGTTAAAAATAAACCGCGGGCGGCCTAATAGTGTTGTTTTAGAACTGCCTACGTTGTGAAAGGTGGCAGGTGAGTTCAACAGCTAATATTATAAAAAAAGACAAAATAATGTCCGCGTTATTTAGCTGTTAGTTTGTTGTTGTTGTTGTTGTTGTTGTCGTCATTGGCGGCTCGGGAACGGAGATGCTTTAACGCACCCGCGGGGCTGTTGGAACCAATTGTTGCGGTCTGGTCAAACTGACACGTGTGTGTGTGGTGTGTGTGTGTGTGTGTGTCGGTGTCGGTGGTGTGTGTTAGATGTAGTCATGTGCTACAGTCACAGTTTACCTTGGCACCTGTCGCTATCACCACGGGTCCCTATAACACAACACACACACACACACAACACACACACACAACACAACACACTGCAACTTTTTCACAACATGCATGTATCCTCACCCACACACACACACAACCACACACAAAAACACA
>PIJE02003305.1:16660-27906 GCA_002895965.2 Coryphaenoides rupestris | reverse complement strand
TGTATGTAGTACGTGTGTGTGTGATCGTTGATGTGTCGTGTGACGTGTGTACATGTGTGATGTGAGGATGTGTTATGTGTGATGTGTGTGTGGTGTCGTGTGTGATGTGTGTGCATATGTGTGTGTGTGTGTGTGTTGTGTGTGTGTATGTGTGTGAATTTGTGACGTGTGTGATGTGTGTGTGACGTGATTCTGTGACGCGTTGTCGGAGTAGTGATGTGTGTGATGTGATCTGTGTGTGACGTGTGTGTGTGTGTGTTGACGTGTGTGTGTTGTGTGTGACTATTGTGACGTGTTGTGTGTGTGTGGGTGTGTGATGTGTGTGTGACGGTGTACGCGTATGTGTGAGTTATTTGAGTGGGTGATTGTTGTGTACGTGTGTGTGTGTTGGGTGTGACTATTTGTGAGTGTGTGTGTGTGTGAGGTGTGTGACGTATGTGTGTGTGTTGAGTATGTGATGGTGTTGATCGGTGTTGTGTTGTGACCGGTTGTGCTGATTTGTGACGTGTTGTGGTGTGTGTGTGTGTCCATCCAGTCGCTGGCTTTTTGAATATGTGGTTAACAGGCTGCACGCTTACCGATGATGAAATAAATAAAACAATTTTAAAACACACAAAGCGGAAGAGAGGTGTTCATTCGTCGACAGCGGAGGCGGGGGGGGCAAGTAATTATGAATCATACCGGTATTTAGGTTTTTTCCCCCGCAAATCGATTAGCTTCCGAGCGCAAAGCAGATTCTGTGACTGGCGAGCAGCGGGGGCTGAGGAAAAGATTCGTGACGCTGATAGCGAACGCGGCTCTGAATATGGCGAACTGGATGGAGACCGGGTAGCAGGGGAGGTGTCTGTGTTGTACCCAATGTGGTGTGTTGTGTGTTGTTTCTGTGCTGGTGTGTGCCGATGTGAGAGTGTGTGTGTGAGTGGTGTGTGTGTGTGCTAGTTGTGTGCATCTGAGAGTGTTGTTGTTGCTGAGTGTGGTGTGCTGCAGTGTGTGCGATGCTGAGGTGTGTGTGTGTGTGTGTGTCTGTGTGTTTGCTGGAGAGGTGTGTAGTGTGCTGATGAGAGTGTGTGTGTGTGGTGTGAGAGTGTGTGTGTGTGTGGTGTGTGTGTGTTGTGAGTGTGTGCGTGCTGAGAGTGTGTGAGTTGTGTGTGTGTGTGTGTGATGTTTGTGTGTGCTGAGAGTGTGTGTGTGCGTGCCTGAGGAGTGTGTGTGAGTGTGTGTGTGCCTGAGGTGTGCGTGCTGAGATGTGTGTGGTTGTGTGTTGTGTGAGTGTGTGTGTGCTGAGTGTGTGTGTGTGTGTGTGTGTGTGTGTGTGTTTGTGTGTGTGTGTGTGTGTGTGTGTGTGTGTGTGTGTGTGTGTTGTGTGTGTGTGTTAAAGTCCATTCACACTAGGGGGGGGGTTAATGGTAATCTCAGGAGTCCGAAGAAAGCATGACGAGGGAGATGTCCGTTTAGATGCTTATTCAAAGCCGCGGCAAGCTAATTGCGATCGCAACACATCACACACACACACACACACTACACCACACACTACTACAACACACACACACGACCACACACACACACACAACACCACACACAATGACTTTCCACGCGTGAAACCATTGTACCCATTGCAATTTGTCATGTTCGCTTTGTCTCTGTTTTATGCCGGAGGCCTACGTTGTAAAACTGAGTATCGAACCCCCCCCCCCCCGCCCCGCATCATCACTTACTGCCAGCCTCTGTGCCTCTTCCTTCCTCTCGTCTTCTCTCTCTCTCGCGCCAAATAAGGAGAGGAATTTACCGGCCGGTCCTAACCGTTTTTTTTACCGCCGGCACCTGAATGGCATACACCACACCCGTCCCGTTTGATCACGTCCAAAGCAGGAGGGGAAAAGCTGCGAAAACGCGGGAAACGAGAAAGGGCAGGAGGCGAAAATTGACGATTGCCGTCTTCTTCTTCTTCTCTTCTTCCGCTCTTCACGAAAGCGTCCGCGTGTCGATGCTTATTGTGCTTAGGGAAAAACGTCTTACGAAAGCGATCGCGCGCGGCTCGGACCCCGGGCGATACGAGCTGGCAGAAGAGTGCACTGTTAAGTGACGTTTAACCATTCTTTAACGTTTAACATTTTAACGTTTAACATCTAACACGACGTAGGCATCGACCAAGGAACGTCGAAGGTCGCTCACCATGGAAAAGAGTTAAGCGAGCAATTGTTGCACGTTGAACCGTTCATATCAAGTTTGCTGACGTGTCCCAAATCTGGTCTAAATGCTATGCTAGCTCGCTATGGACGCGATATGATTATTTGCATGCTAGGGGCGGGGTTTTAGCGCTAGTGCGCGAACGAAAAACCTTCAGCGCTCACGGCTCACGGCTAGCAGTCGGCTGACAATCGTTAGCACCCATTACTTGGGGGAATCGAGGAGGACATGCGGGGACTAACATGGACTACTACTTAAGTAGCCCACACAAACAGGTCAGTGGTTTAACTTTAAGTGGTGCTTTTGCGATGGAATCAAAAGTAAAACCTCAGGGCTAACGGCGTACGCTAGCGCGGTCCGAAACTAGCAAACGGAACGAACGCTAACGCCGATGTGGAAGCTTCGCAAACCGCGAACGTTTTGGAAACATACTTGGGGACTCGGGACGGGGACTTAAACATGGACCTACTTAACAGGACCCTACTTAACATGGACCTACTTAACGATGCACCACTTAACAGTAGACCTACTTAAAACATGGACCCTACTTACATGTACCCTACTTAACATGGACCTACTATAACAGCACCTACTTAACATGCCGACCTACTTAACAGGGATCCTAGCTTAACATGGACCTACTTAACATGGACCTAACTTAACATGGACTACTTAACAGGGGACCTACTTAACATAGGACCTACTTAACAGGACCCTACTTAACAGGGACCTACTTAACATGGACTACTTAACATGCGACCTAGCTACTTAAGCTGCCACACCACAGCAGTCAGTGTTAACTTAAGTGCTTTGGGTGGAATCAAAGTAAACCTCAGCTAACGGCCGCTACGCTAGCGGTCGGCGAACTAGCAAACGCGCGACGCTACCTCATGAAGCTTTCGCAAACCCGGAACACTTTAGCCACCACATACTTTGGTGGGATCGGGGGGGACGTTTAAGATGGACCTACTTAACATGACCTACTTAACAGGCGAGCCTACTTAAAGTGCCACACCACAGAGTCAGTGATGTCACTTAAGTTGCTTTGGGGTAGGAATCGAGCGTAGACACTACAGTTAGATGCATTAGCCTATAGCGAGGACGCTAGAATTGACGAAAGCCCGCTAAAAGCGGATCCGCTGACGGGATGATGAAGTTAACCCGAGCGATCAAAAAGTAAAGCGTGAGTTAGTTAGTGCTACGGCTAGTGCTAAGCGAAGGCCATTCATGCATTGCTACCTTTTTTTAAATTCAATTAATTATGCTTTTTAGCATTGCCTAAAACGTACGTGCCAACACTATTGTGTGTCGTACGTAGCTCGCCTAAATATATTATATAGATTCGTTGTACATTTTTGCCGCGTCACCACTTGCCGACTCAAAGTGTTTGAGCGAGTTTTAGCGCGCGAATCACGGACAACCATTTAGCTATCGAGGGCCACCAAACGGTCGCCGGGGACACTTTGTATTTGCCGTCGCCCCACGCGTTTACGGGTCCCCGAAATGCCACGGTGGGGGTAAAAAAACTGGAGGAAAAAAATTAACTGTGAAAGCTGGAGATGAGCGATCAAACATTATTTTTTAATAAAACCGTCTCTTTTTCCCGCCACCTTGTCCTTGATGTATTTAACAACAATCGTGCCATGTCAGTGATTTTTAAACGCCCCCCCCCCCCCCCCTTCAATCATTATAAACTGCCAACGTAGTACAAACTATATATATATTATATATTAACAATATATATATATATATATATAGACAGAGCAGAAAAAAAAAAAAAATGGAACATTACACCGGGGCAGCGAGGAGACTTGTATCTTTTAACTCACTCGAGAGGCCTTGAGTATGTTCCAGACGCATCCGAGCGCCACATAAAAAATCAAAGTTTTGCTTTTTTTTCTCTCCCTCCCCCCCCCCGCCGCCGCTCGCGATTTTAAAACAACGCCGTGGCCGTCCCGCCGTCCCTCGGTTGACCGTTTCGAAGCGCGGCGGCGAAACATCTGTACGAGCTAACATCTGGGAGAAAAATAAAAAATCGGTTGATAACCCCGCCGTCGCCCCCCCCCCCCCCCCCCCCTCCGAAAAAAGACACAAAAAAAGATCATCATCATCATTCATCTGTCGCTGACACTTCGGCACGAGTTAGGCTGAACGTTACAGCGCGGCATTGTGTCCGGCCGCGGTACGGCCGCAGTCTGAAGGTTTTTTTTAGGACGGCGGCGATTATTTTAAGCCTAGTATTGTCAGTCTTGGTTTTGGGGGGTCGGGGGGCCTCCGAACAGGCCCCAGGAGCCCCTAAAGGACAGCTGGCTGGTTTGCCCTTTATATTGTGCCGAGGACAACGCCCACAGCAATAAAGAGAGACAGGAGCGCGCGAGAGAGGAGACAGAGAGAGAGGAGAGATGAGAGAGAAGAGAAGAGAGAGACGAGAGAGAGATGACGGAACGAAGGGGGGTCACGAGATGAGGAGGAGAGAGGGGCGCGAGACGTGAGGGAGACAGCAGGACAGGGAGCTTGTGGGAGGGAAAGAGGAGGACAGGGAAGCATGAGAGGAGTTGGAAGAGAGAGAGGAGACAGGGAGAGAGAAGGAGTTAGGAGGAGAGAGAGCGGAACTGGGGAGAGAAAGGAGTGAGAGGAGAGGAGACAAATGGGAGAGAGAGGGAGTTGCGAGAAAGACAGGGTTGTGAGAGAGAGAGAGTTGGAGGAGAGAGGGAGTTGAGAGAGAGAGAAGAGAGTTGGAGAGAGAGGCAACAGTGACAGAGGATTGAACGAGGAGACAGGGAGAGAGGAGTTGGAGAGAAGATTTTACTGACTTGTTTGGTGGAGTTTTTTGTGTTTGGTTGGCTTCTTATTTTTTTGTTTGATGTTATTCTGATTTTTAATTTTTTTTTTTGATGTTTGGTTTTGCTTTTTTTTTTGGTTTTTTTTTTTTGCTTATGGTGGAGAGAGAGAGAGTCGAGAGAAAGGGATGAGAAACGAGAAAAGAGAGAAAAGAGAGAGAGAGAGAGAGAGAGAGGAAGAGAAGCAGAGAGCAAGGGTATTACGTACAATAATACTGTCATTGGCGAACACCTTCGGAAATGGAATCAGCCATTGAATCTCTCTCTCTCTCTTCTCTCTCTCTCCTATCTCTCCTCTCTCCTCTTCTCACCTCTGATGTATCTGTGTATTGGCCACACACACACACACACATGCACACCCACCTAACCACCAACTCTGTCTTGTCTCCTCTCTCTCCCTCCCTTCCCTCCTCCTCCCTCCCTTCCCTTGTTATTTAGCTCAAGTATGCCCACCATGTCTGTAGCTTTGACGTCTCTGTCTCTCTCTCTCTCTCTCTTCTCTCTCGCTCTCATCACTCCTCCTCTAATTTTCTCTTATCTCTCTCTCTCCTCTCGCTCTGCTCTCCAATTTATCTACACTGTTCTTTAGCGTCAAGCCCCCTATATATTCTCTCTCCTCGAAGACCACACGCCAGACTCTCTCTCTCGCCTCTCTCTCTCTCTCTCTCTGCTCTCTCTCTCTCTCACCTCTCTTCTCTCTCTCTCTCTCTTCTCTCTCTCTCTCATCTCCTCTGTCTCCTCCTCTCTCTCTCTCTCTCTCTCTCTCTCCTCGTCTCTGCTCTCTCTCATCTCTCTTCTTGCCCCACAATTAAAATTCTGCAACTCACAAAATACACACGTCATCGCATTTCCCCCCCCCTTTGCCCCATCATCCCTCTCTCTCTCTCTCTCCTCTCTCTCTCTCTCCTCTCTCTCTCTCTGCTCTCTCTCGTTCTCTCTCTCTCTCTCTCTCTCTCTCTCTCTCTCTCCTCCTCTCCTCTCATCTCTCTCTCCCCTCCCTCGCCTCCCTCCCTCCGGACGGCCCAGAATTATCCACAGACCAAAACAGCCCAACCTGCCGCCCTCTGCTGCAAGCCGCGTGCAGCCTAAGTGAGACCCACATGCTAAGCTCCGCGACTCCACCACACCCTCCACCACCACCACCATCACCCCAACCACACCACGACAACCACCTCAACCACTATCACCACCGACCACCAACACCAACAAGGTCATACATCTGCACCTTCTGGTACACGATGTGAGTCACGTAAAAAAGGCTGAAAGGAGGCATTTGTAGGTGATCGCACCAAAACTTGTTATCCCCCCTAGAAACACACACACACAACACACACACACACACCAGCCTTGGTGGTGTGTGTGTGTGTGTGTTGTGTTATCGTTACCGTCGCCACCGCGGCTAACGGTGGCAGCATTCACATCGTCGCCCATCGCTAGCTCGCTCGCGCCACACTTAATTGCGCCGGCAGACACTTTAGCAACGCGGACCGGGAGAGGGACCGCTTCCCGCTGCGAGGCGCCAAGACATTCTTCGACGCCTTAACAGGCTCCTCCCGATTAGTTTTACGTTTCAAGCGTTAGCGTGCGATCGATCTCGCGCTCGCGCCGTCTCAAAATAGGCCACCGGAAAAAGACCGCATAAACAAGCCGCCGCGCTGTCAAGGGTACCCCCTCTTGTCTCCGGCGAAGAAAAAGAAAAAAAGGCATTATTGACGACGTAATTTCGAGGCGTCAAGGAGCTCGACAATGTGAAAAAAAGAAAGTTGTTTTTGAGCAGCATTTTTGTCGTCTCGAGACGCAGAAATACAGGAAAAGGCGGCTCGCTCGACCTACGCATATCTATCTCCGTCTATCTCCGTCTATTCTCCGTCATTATCCAATGTCCCTCGCGTTAGACGAACATCCGCCTCCGCATCTGACTAGAGAAACCGGACAAAGGACACGAGCTGAGGTTCATCGGCAGACGTTTTTCGAAATGAACCAATTTTTGAATCACCGCGTTCATGATTGCAAACCACCGAAAAAGCCAGACACCGAAAAAAACATAACACAAACCGAATGGCTCGCAATGTTGGTTTTTCGGCCCCTTTTACTCAATTAAATGCCAAATCCCAGCCGAAAAAAAATGACACTTAACATGATTTTTTTGGGTTTCGTTAGCAATTTGACATTATTGAAACACTAAATGATAGCGACCTTCCACCACGTGGGCGGGCCGTGGGAGACATTGATTACAACAACGCTGGAATCAAGTAAGTTTTAATGGATGCTATTTGAAGCAGAGATTTAAAAAAAAAAAAAAGAAAAAGAAAATGGCAACGTACAAATTTTGCGAGACTCTTGTTTCTCGTGAACACGTTATTTCTGTTCCCGCTGCTGTATTCTAGGTATTCTGCTAATTCCGCGGTAATTGCATAAAGATTATTTTTTATTTTTTTTACGTGGTGATTTCCCGTAAAGAACGTTCCTGCCAAATTTTGCGTGCGATCGTTCCCGCATCCACGGGGGGCGGGGGGGGGTGGATCGAGTTCATATCCGCCATTTTAACAACCGAGCTGCCAACAGTTACGGGAAATACCGAATACAAATAAGATATGATCCACAAAAATTGTAAAAAAAAAACTGGCAAACATCGCTCTCCGCCGAGACCCAACTCCTCTTCCGCCGATCCGGCACCGCAGCGGCGGAACGAGCTTACCGGCCGACGCCAAGAGACTCAAGACCCACCTGCTCAGAGTTCACCTGGACTCCGTATATAACCCCGCCCACCTTCCCTCTCCTAACCCTAGCACTAACTTGCGTGTTTGTACGTCTTGGCATTATTAACAGTACTTAGCATTGTTTAGCATATTGTATGTTCTTAGATGTTGGTAATGCACTCAGAATGACACGTCTGCTCTTATCCCAGCTATTATGAAAAAAAAACAAAAAAAAAAAACGGGTCCTCGCGGAGCACGACGCCATCTTTGATCGCGAGCCACAGGAGTTGACTCCGCCCCCGATTTTGGTTGCAAATCACACGGGCGAGAAAAAAAAGCAAGACGGTCGGGGAAACAGATGTGCGGCGTGCTCGCCGTCTCGCTCCCCTCCTGCAAGACTTCGGCGGGGAAAAAAAAAAGAAACGGAACAATTTCACAGCAATTTACGCCAGACGTGCCTCACACACACACACACACACACACACACACACACACAGAGACACACACACACACACACACACACACACACACACACACACACACACACACACACAGAGACACACACACACACACACACACACACACACACACACACACACACACACACACACACACACACACACACACACACACACACACACACACACACAGACACACACACACACACACACACACACACACACACACACACACACACACACACACACACAGAGACACACACACACACACACACACACAGACACACACACACACACACACTCTTTCCGAACACACCTCTCCTTTGTCACAGAGTTTAAAACTTTTTAAAATTACAAAGATTTCACTTGCGTGTTTGTTCGGTGTTGTGTTCCTTCAATCAACAGTTTGCTTGCATATTTCCAATCGATTAACAATCGGCTAACGCGACACACAAGTGATGTTGCACCTTTACATTCACATTCACATTTACGGGCGTTTGATCAACGCTTTTATCCAAAGCGACATTCGTGTGTGTGTGTCTACGTGTTACCATCGTCTTTTTTATTGTTGGATTTTACTCCTTTCAGTCGTCGTCGTGTTATTGTGTCGCCCTTCAACCGATCACCCGCCAGCTTGGAGGTTTGCGGGGGTGACCTCCTGTCAGGTACAACCGCCAAAGTTTCCAAACCCAAAACCTTCACGACTTTCCACCACGACTAAGAACGTCGGCTCGTCGGTTCCGATCGGTCAGGCCACACCCACGCCGACTCTAATATATGCCCGTATAATATACTGTCAATAATATAACATATTCTATCAAACTGTGGCACAAAACGGCGTGAAAAAAAAACGTAGATACAGAGAACGTCGGAAGCGTTTGACTGATAAAAATGTGAAAATAGCGTACATGTGGAACGGTGTCTTCCGGCGTACAGAACAAATGTGAAAACGCGCGAGAAGCGATGACCAAGACCTTCACTAACAATGAAAGACAGCGTCGACTTCATCATCGTGTCTTCCTCAGATCGAAGAGTCAAATATCTTTTTCCCGGTGACCCCCCCGGGAAAAAGAGGTCGCGAGTCCAAACGCGGTTACGCGACGAAAGATACCGAACGGGATTCGCTTCCCGGGATGACAGTTTTCGTCGAACGAGGATGCGGATAAGGGAGCTGTCGACGACGGTGTATCCGTGTTGCTTTATTTCTATATTTTTTTGGATTGATTTTTTGGATTTCATGTCTCTCGAACCGCTCGGAACCGCCGGCTGCGTGTCGAGGATCCACGTCGGCAGCTCGTCGCGCACCTCGTGGCAAAAAGCAAGTTAATTAATTAGTTAATTAATTCAATAAAACAATGCTCTACGTTGGTATATGTTCATTATAAGTTGGTTAGCGTTGCATTTCTATTTCTGGATCATAAATGGGGTTTTGTTTCAACCCGTTGTTTTAACTGTTGTTCTTGGGTCTCCGGTGAGCTGTGCCGTATGTATGCGTGAGAAAGTGAGAACCGCTTTCTGTTTGTTTTTCGGTTAATTGGTTTCGGCGGAGATCAGCGGAAAGCTCGCGGCCTTAAAGGATGAGACGAGCGCGCACATATATTTATGTTTTCTCTGCGTATTTGACGGCGTAATTGCGGGGGGGAAAAAAAAACACCTGCAAACATCTCTCTTGACCTACTTAAGCGCTCAAATCCTGCGTTCCCAATTAAAAAAACATTAAACACAGCTTGTGATCTGCTTCAAGAAAAGTACAAATATTAATATAGACATATATATATATATATATACTTCATTTCTCGGTCACGGTGCACAGCGCGGACCCAAGAGAATCGGCGGAAATGATTGGACGGGTTAAAACGTGCGATTTAATGTTTTTTGTTCAGAACAGTCACGTTTTTTTCTAATTAATCGGAAGTAGTAACTGTTTTTACGACAGCTTGACGACTTGTATAACGAACACTAGGAGCACAAAACCGGAGAATGAGGTGCTTTGTATTCGCCTCCGTAGGAAAAAAGGGTTCATCGTCACAAAAAATTGGATTTCGATTTCGATTTCGATCTATTTTTTAATACTTACTTTTTTTTAATTCTTACTCGTTAACCGTACACGACCGTGAGCACGGACGCCGAACACGTCGTGTTGTTGAGTTTTACATACATTCAAATAGGACCGATTAAAAAATAGCAATAAAGCAAATGGGATGTAGGGAACGGTTGGAACCTTAATGTTTAAGCCCCGACCAACGCGCGCATAAATAAGTAATTTCTAAGTTTACAGCGCATAAGGCTAACAATGGCCCCCGGCCGACAATTTAAAAGGTGCTGCATATGCTTGGATGCTGACTCTTACCTATACAGCACCTTCAATGGTTCCCATTAGCAACTTCTTGCGGGTTTGGTGTTTGTTGTGTCGCTTTTTCGGAAAAATGTCTGAATTCGAGACTGAATTTCGAACGCTAAAACAAAAGTGCACGATTGTTTGCGCTAGTTTGAAGCACGTTGTGAAAAAAAACCCCCTGAAGTCCACGCTAATTCATTACTTTCGTTGTTTGTCACACGCGAAATCCAGGTGTCCAGATGTCCGTTCAAAACGTTAACGAGGGTTTTTTATTCGGGCGTTATATGTACACTGTATATATAATCACGTCTCCAGTGAGACTTCAGCTTCCAGTTTCTATGGCGATTATTACAAAAGTGAAAGTGGAGTGAAATGACACCGCGGCGAACGATCGAGGCGCTAACGAAGCGGAGCGTCACGTCGGTTGAACGGATATTCACACCGACGCCGCATTAAGTCATCAAACAGACAACAACTTTAGCTCACCTCCTGTTGTGTCCGGCCACGATTAGTTCTTATTATTCTCATCGTTAATAAATGAACCGACGATACGGGGCGTGAACTAAGAGCGCTAATAGCGAGACGGCGCTTCTGTTTCCCCCGCGAGAGCGCTCACGCGAGGTGCGCGTACTTCGGCGCGCGGGAATAACGACGAACCGACAAAAACCAAACGAACAAAAAAAAAAACGCTGTCTCCGCATCTGTTGCGTAAAACGTAATTAAC
>PIJE02003305.1:9160-14160 GCA_002895965.2 Coryphaenoides rupestris | reverse complement strand
CACACACGTACATTACCTCTCTGATACATAAAACACCCCATCTCCCTCACCCAGACACACACACGACACACAAAAGACCTTACAACACCGCTAAATGACCACATCCAAAAAACCACACACACACACATCAAAACACACAAACACACACACAGCACACACTCCCTGTTCGGCTGAGCAGGGTAGTAGCTTGGCAGCTACAAAGATGGAGCTCGCTCTACCGGCAAGCGAGCCAAAAACACACACACCCACCCACCCAATCCATGTGTACGACCGCTCAAGGAGGCGTGTTTACAACGTGTGTGTGTGTGTGTAGTGTGTGTGTCTGTGTGTTGCGTGTGTGTTGTGTGTGCATCTGTTTTCTTACCAAGCAACATCAGAAACAGTGTGTGCGCTATGTGTCGTGTGATGTGTGTGTGTCTGTGGTGTGTGTGTGTGTGGTCTGTGTGTGTGGCTTGTGTGTGGTGTGTGTCTGCGGTGTGTGGTTGTGTGCGTCTGTTCGTTGTGTGCTATGTGTGTGTGTGTCTGTTTGTATACCAAGCCAAACATAGAAACTGTGTGTGTGCTTTGTGTGCGTTGTGTGTCCTGCTTGTGTGTGTCTCTGCTTGTGTGTGTGTGTGCTTGTGTGTCTGTGTGTGCTGTGTGTGTGTTGTGTGTGTGCTGTGTGTGTGTGTGTGTCGTGTTGTGTGACCTGTTGTGCTGTCTGCGTGTGTGTGTGTGCATCTGGTTTGTATACCAAGCAAAATAGAAACCAGTGTGTGTGCTTGTGGGTGCGTGTGTGTGTTGCTGTTGTGTCTATTTGTTGGTGTGTGTGTGTGCCTTGTGTGTCTGTGTGTGTGTGCTGTGTGTGTGTGTGTGTGCTGTGTGTGTGCCTGGTGTGTCTGCGGTGTGGTGTGGTGTGCGTCTGTTTGTATACCAAGCAACATCAGAAAACAGTGGTGTCTTGTGTGCGTGTGTGTGTTCTGCTTGTGTGTGTCATCTGCTTGTGTGTGTTGTGTGCTTGTGTGTCTGTGTGTGTGTGTGTGTGTGTGGGTGTGTGTGTGTGTGTGGTGTGTGTGCCTGTGTTGTGTCTGCGTGTGTGGTGTGGCCGTCTGTTTGTAACCAAGCAAACATCAGAAACAGTGGTGTGTGCTTCGTGTGCGTTTTTTTGGGTGTGGTTTTTTTTGGGGTGGTTTTTTCCTTGCCCCCTTTTTGGTGGGTGTTTGGGGCGGGTTGGGGGTGGGGCTTGTGTGTGTGTGTGGGTGTGTACTTGTGTTGTGTACTGTGGTGTGATGTGTCATGTGTGGTGTGTGTGTGTGTGCGTGTGTCTGTGTGTGTGTGTCTGTGTGTGTGTGTGTGTGTGTCTCTGTGTGCTGTGTGTGCGCGTGTGTGTGTGTGTGTGTGCGCCGTGTGGTGTGTGTGTCGTGCAACGTGAGCCGAATCCATCCAGCGATTCCGATTCAGCGCCATTACATCGACGGAAACCCCCCCCCCCCACCCCGTTGAGTTAGGCCGCGCTGAGCTCGCGACGACGGCCGCTAACAAGATTGAACGAGCGATCGGGACAACACCACACAACAACAGTCGAATTTCCCCCGCGCGTATCGAGACAAATAAATCAATAATGAACCAAAATAACATACACATCAGTGAATCAATAATACATAAACGTGCAGCGTCCGTGTTGCTGGTGTTTGTGTTGTGGTGTTGGGAATCTGCTTTGCTTTGTACTCATATGGGTACTCTGTTTTGTTGTTGTTGTTGTTGTTTGTTCCAGAGAAATTGATTTGTCAAGAGAGGGGAGCCTGGGTGGGGGGGTGGGGGGGTGTGTGGGGGGGTGGGGGGGGAGGCGGCTTAATTGACGACACGGTGTCCCAAGTGGGGCGGGCCCTGGGGGTCCAGGTGTCTTTATATGTCGGGTGAAATGCAAAGGGGGAAGAAGAAACACAATCAGAAACATCTCTCTCGCCTTTTTTGAAGTCACTCGGATTGCCCCGCATTCCGAGTGTTGTCACGGCAACAAAAAAAACGTACGTTTTATCCCATTTTGATATATATATGCAGTATTACAGTAGTATAACTCAAACGAATCGTAGCTTTCATTTTTTTCTACGCTCAACGATCACTCGTACGTAATTACTGTCCTTATATTCTCACGTCAAGACGCGAAGGATACACAATGTTGACGCTCGTTCTTCTGTGACGCTCAATGTAGTCCCGCCAAGGACGACGCAGGGAATCGCCTCAGACTCCAGTTGGAGGCGGCGTTTTAGCATCCTTCGCCGAGCCAGGGAACGCCTCCCCAGAGAGAACGCCACCCACCCCCCAGCGGCTGACCCGCACCACACAACGCAACAAACAACCACACAACAACAACTTGCTTTCAAACGACCACTATCCCAACGCAGTTTTTTTTGGCACTACAATAAAGTCAGTCACAGCCGCAGAATATTTGACTTATTTATATCACAGTGTTTACTTGTTGTTGTTGTTTTGTTGTTGTTGTTGTATTTCCACTTAATTACAGCCCCCCCCCATCCAATTAAACACCCATTTACAAGCTTCAATTTGCCAGTGGCGTGTACTAGGAGCAGAACAGAAGCAGAGAGAGAGAGAGAGAGAGAGAGAGAGAGAGAGAGAGAGAGAGAGAGAGCAAGAGAGAGACAGAACGACAGAAGAAGAGAGAGAGAGAGGGGAGAGAGACAGAGACGAGAGAGAGAGGAGAGACAGAGAGACCAGAGAGAGAGAGAGAGAGAGAGCCGCGACGAGGAGGGAGAGAGAGAGAAGAGAGAGAGAGAGACAAGAGAGACAGAGAGAGAGAGGAGAGAGAGAGAGAGAGAAGAGAGAACAGAGAGAGAGAGAGACAGAGGGACAAGAGAGACGAGAGAGAGAGGAGAGAGAGAGAGAGAATGAGAGAAACTAAAATGCCTTTCGCGACGACGTAAACAACACCAAGCCCTACTACCAATCATCGTTATCGTAAATCGTAAAAAAATTCTGCTCTTGAAAGACTCGGGCTCGGGACCTCGTTATCGTCGGCCAATCGATGAACGACAAACACAAACTACACACACAACAAACAGAGCTCAGCGTTCGCCGCCGTTCCGCCGCTCTCGGAACTCTGGACGCTTTTTTTTTGGGATAAACCCGCACTTTTTTACATTTACATTTTACATTTACACTTTAACCTTTAGGGGCGTTCGGCGGACGCTTGTATCAAAGCGACTCACCACTCCACACCGCTCGCGCCTACTCGCCCACGACACGAACATGCCAGCTGTCTTACGAGCGTCTATTGACGAGACGAATAGAGCGAGTTTCTAATTGCTCTTCCGTCATTATATTCTTCCTCCACCCTACTTAAAAGGTCGCAACTTGATTAAAAAAAAAAACCACTTTATTCTTCCGCTTTTTTCTTCAGCTTTTAGCGCTTGTTGGCGGCGGAATGAAAGTGTCGCTTTCTTTCCCCGAACCGACTCGTGAATCATTACGCTAAACGTCGCGGGTCCAACAGTGAACGTTTTTTGTTTATCTCTCCGTCCTTAAAAAAACGATATCTCAATGCCGGGTCTCAAGTTTCGTATTATTCTGGCTTCGATTTTTTTACGTCGATCGTTGACCGGAGGAGAATCGAGGTCGAACGTTTGATCGGACGATTGGACGATATGAGTAAGTACACGGCGCTATTAACCCCCGCGGAGTATATTGTCATGTTCTTTTTATTCTTTTATTTTCGGACATTCAGTTATTTGTTGAACGATATAATCTTTTATTTTTTTCCGCTGCTCGTTGTTGTCGTAATGTGTTATGAAGGATTCTCCATAATCATTTCCTGCGTTTGTGTTTTTTTTTTTTGAAGTTGTGTTTGTCTGGTAAGTGAATTGCCCTTCTCGGCGAGAATAAAGTTGTTGAACCGAACTGAACTGAACTATTCTTTTCTGTTTTAGTCTATTCCTGTTTTTTCTCCAAACCCAGTAAGTCATGTCAAGTCTACCCCCTAAAAAAAAAGCCGGGTTTCAAATCTTTCCCCCGGGTTATTACGGGAGACTTATGGCAAACTGGTTTATATTTGTATATATATAATATATATTATATTATATATATTATACTCGTGCGTCTCAGTGCCATCGCCTTTATCACGTATATTTGCGTGCACAAGCCACAATCTCGATCCGGCCACACAACATCACACCACACACACCACACAACAAAATGCTCTCCATCAACAAACCGAGACGGCGGCTTGGTGTCCCCTGGTCGAGGCCTGATTTTGGAAAATAGAATCCGTAACGCGACGTAACGCGCGTAAACAATCCTTTCCCCCCCCCCGACGTCTCGGAGTCGTTCGGCGAGTATATATATATATATAATATATATATATATATTACGTGCGCGAGAATTACAGCTGTGGCTCGCTGTTTGCGTTTGTTGTTGTTTGTTGTTGTTGTTGTTGTTGGACCCACTCCCCACTCCTCTCTATTGTCTCTTGCCGTTTCTTACGAGTTGTTTTAAACGAGCTTCGCAGTTCTCTCTCCAATCCGACAAACCCCGAACCGAGGAAAGGCGAAGTCGACTTCTTATATCGATCCGCGCCGACGCTCTCTTTGACGTGAAACTACAGCACACTCGCCACGCTCTCTAATTGGATACGCACACAACTCACACACACACACACACACAAACAGACACAAAACGGTAGAGCTACATCAAAGAACGACGTTTTGATCGCACATCGCACTCTTCTCTTCTCTTTTCCTTCCGATCTTCTCTCTGCAGCAGAATGCGCGCGAGTCGGCTAAAAAAGATCAACGCTTCGTCACGTGACGGGAAAGAATGAAGAGAGGCGGCGAGGTGGATCAGCGACCAAGGTGCTCTTTAATAAACCCTCCGCCGCCGCCGCCGCCTTCTCTCTCTCTCTCTCTCTCTCTCTCTCTCTCTCGCTCCCTCTTCTCTCTCTCACTTCTCTCTCTTCTCTCCTCTCTCTTCTCTCGACTGCCTGCTTTTCTTTCTAAATAGCTCACTCG
>PIJE02003304.1:20000-30961 GCA_002895965.2 Coryphaenoides rupestris | reverse complement strand
CGCACAGAGAGAGAGAGTTACTGCTGAGTATTTGAACTCTACAGACAGTAACAGAGAGAGAGAGAGAGAGAGACAGAGAGAGAGAGAGAGAGAGAAAGTTGGGGGGAAAGAGGGGAGGACGCGGGGAGGAGAGGCCCAGAAAAAGCGAGTAAACGAGAGCGAGAGGGGGTAGGGGGGGGTGAGACGGGACGGAGAGAAAGCTAGTAGACACTAATGGCTCGGGTATTGTGTGTAAATCCTCCCTTATCTCCCGCCTCTCTTGCGCTAACAGGCTACTCAAGGGTAGCGGGCAGGGAATAAACCCAGCGACCGCGGGCGCCGTCACACCGCTAGCCCTTCACCGCGAGCTGTTCGCCGCTAAGGTGTTCGCCGCTGAGGTGTTCGCCGCTAAGGTGTCCGCCGCTAGCTGTTCACCGCTAAGGTGTCCGCCGCTAGCTGTTCACCGCTAGCTGTTCACCGCCAGGTAAACTGTTTAGAGGACAGCGCAGCGGTGGACCACAAAAACACACACACATTATATAAGGATGACACACATGGGGATTTCACAGAGGGAAAGCATGCATGCACACACACACACACGCACACGCACACACACACACACACACACACACACCCAACCCCCCCCTTCAACACACCCCGCTATACAGACGGCCGGTAGAGATGGTATCTGTGTATATATATACGAAGGGGATATTGTTCTGGGGTTCTCACATTCTCCCTTTGGTGTCCTGTCACGGTCCACAGAGAAGTACATGGACGTACACAGACACACGCACACACACACACACACACACACACACACACACACACGAACACGGACACACACACATACACACACACAATATTGTGCACTGCTGTTTGTGTGGTCTGATGTCAGAATCAGCCAAGAAAAGAAATGGCCTGGTGAGGTGGATATCATAGGGAGCCTTCATACTCTCTAATGAATCAGAGGTACAGTGCAGCACACAAAGAACACAGAATGTGAATTTGGGATCAGATTTGTAACACGACCCAAGATTCATGTGCTTTAAAGGAGCAAGCCACACACAGAGCAAATATCCTTGCATCTTTGGGCATAAAGGGATATGGTGAGATATCTGTAAATGGCATATACCTGTGTTAACCACATTTAGACGTGTTTACGACTATTTTCGGCGCTGTTATTTTCACGCTACCTGTGCTGCGCTGCTGGCACAATTATATTATCAGCTGGTTCTAGCTGGGTAGCCTCCTCCACCGTACGCCGAGTCTTCACGCTCAGTGACGGTAATAATCACAGCACGACAAACACCAATCTTCCTTAATAAGCGACGACGTGGAATACATTGGAAATCTTTAGACAGTAATATAAAATGTGTTCCCCACGTTCGCATGAACAGGAGCGAGGCTACCATCGCTCTGCACGTCAATGGAAGCGACCTCGGCGAACCTTCGGGACGCACGATGATGGATTTTGCAATTAAACAATTCGTAAGACAAGGTAAACGGCGGTTCACAGATATCCCTGCGTTCCGCTTTAACACAGAGATACAGGCCCAGGTTGTGGAGAGAACGCGGCTTCAATGGAATAGAGGACGGACGGTGCTCAAGGTGACCCCGCGGGAGTTGCACCTATAGAAGTCTGACAATAGGCTCCGGCCCCCCCGGGACTCTAGAACGGGGATAAACCGGCAAAACAAGAGATTAACATGCCCACTTATGAGCGGATTTGTTGGGGATTATTCATGAGAACCACGGGGGCGTTCGCGGCGTGACGGCGCCCGGGCTACCCGCGTTGAAACTCAAACTTTCAAACACTCTCAGAATATCATCTTGTTAATCCTTAATTGAAGGCCATCCTCCCTCGAGCTCCACACACCCGATCGCCGCAGATACCATAAATGCGGTACGTTTCGACACTATGAATTACCCTGACAAAATATTACCCCCGCAAACGTACCACGCTGTGACTCGCTGCCTTGTTATCAGATAGTTGAATAAAACAAATGTGACACTTCCCCCCCGTCGCCTCGCCCGCTCTGAAGTCTGCGCAGGTACCGGGAGACGCCAGCCCTCAGCTCCATGTGATGTCCTATCACACCTTGCCACCGGAGTTAATGGCAACGCGTGGCCCTCACGACAACCAGCGAGCGTCCGTGTTAAATATGCAACGCTTAATTAGCATAGTCATTTTATTGGCTGTCACCGGGGCCTGTCACTCACCGCAGCGCAACAGCGTTCCGGCGCCGCCGCCGCCGCGGCCAATCACTGCCAAGGAGAATTTATGAACGCGTTTCTAATTGACAGTAACATATTTAGCGTGGAAGAATGGAGTCGCTGTTGAAGATTTTAGATTTTTTAACCTGAATAACCCCCCCCCCCCCCCCCCCCCGACCCACCCCACCTCACACCCCCTGACTCGTTCAATGTTGTAGTCGACTTAAGTTGCTGTTTTTGTGTCATTTTTCCCGGCAAATTCATGAGTGTTCTTGACTGCGTCTGGCCGGCTTAATCTGGTGTTTTCTTTCGCTCTCCTGGATGATAGTCTCCAGATGAACGTATGGGGCGAATGAACACTTGCATCAACATTTAGCCTTTTTTTTTCAATGTAATTGGTACGGCCATTATACTGATTGAAGCCTGATGAAATGTACGGAATCAATCAATCGCATGCAAATGTGTTCATTAAAATGGACAATCCGCTGAACTAACAAGGAGTTTAATTGCATGTCAGTCATGGGGGGGGAAAAAAAACGGAAGGCAGATTTGGAGCACACTGTGGCAGAAGGAAGTAAGTGTCAAGATTTAAAATAGGAATCATACTGTTTTCAGAGTGCCAACACAGCAAAAAAACAAACAAACCAAAAATAAAAAATGTATGAAACTACATTATTAAATCGCGAGTGTGCTAAAGTAACGGCTTGTGTCTCCCTCTTGAGTCCAGTGCTGGGCCACAACATGGGGCCGTTGAAATCACGGAGTCTGGCTAACCAAACCTAACCTAACCTTGGTCCTCCTATAGCGGCCAGGAAGATGAAGAAACAGAAAGTGGCTTTACCGAGGCACTGGAACAGGAGTGTTTCACAGGCGCGTCAACGTATTACTATGTTTACAGGTGGTCGATTTTCAAGTGCTGCGTCGGAACGCGCGGTAATGCGAGCGTCGTGAGTAGACGTAAGCATTTATTCCCTGATGAATGAGCCGGTGAGTGCTTGTTTGTTAGAGGCGGCTCGCTACGCCGCCAAGGTTCCGCTGCGTGGGACGGGGTGGTCACCGTGATAAAACATTAGCCTTGGATACTTCCTCTTTCCACATGGCTTCCCTTCTCCTCCATAGACGGCGCCGGGGTTTAACTGCCATCCACGCCCCATAAGGGTTACCATTACCAGCTAATGTATTGATCGCTGCTCTGGTGGTGTACTGTGAAAATGAAGTACATTTTTAACCTTTAACATTGCTTGTGCAATTGCTCCCTCTCTTCTTCTCTCTTCCTGACCTTTTGCTGGTCGTGGGGCTGTGCAAGCCCACGTGTAAGAGGGTTGTAAGGGACGGTCATATCAAACAAAGTTCTCAAAATACACGTGTAAAGGTTGACCGTTTGGTTGACTTTTCTGCTTTTTTTTCCGGAACCTATACGAGTATATACTTTGGTGCATAAACTTTTGTTCTGTATTCGTATTATTGTTATAGCGTATGACAAAAGCAGAAGACCAGAGCCTCTCCCAAGTCCTCCCCTCAAGGTGTTTGTGTTGAGAATTTGAGCCTCATGCTGCATTGGATTATAACTCTGAGGGTCGGACATGCAGACTTCCTACTGGGAAAAAAAATCGAATAAAAGAGTTGCTCGTCAGAAACTCTGGCACGATTTCTCAACCCCCAATTTAAGCTTCAATGTAATTTGACATCATTTTGACACGGCCACCCACAGAAATATATGAATCCTATTAGATTTGCATGACTTTTAGACACATTTTTGATTTTCGCCGGACTGATCAGCATACCAATGCAGTGGTTGGTTAAAGCCATACAATTACAAGTTAATGTCATTAATAACCCTTTTAGGAGTACCCTACATCAGCAAGCATTTTAGCCAGCGAACGCATTAGCTTCCGAGCTTCCTGAGCACTGAGTCGGAAATTACGCACTTCGCACGTCCGACTTCCCACCGCCAACCATGAACGACGGCAGTATTAATACTATTTCTACGACACCAACACGTACAAGGAAAGTGCACGATAACAACGGCGCTATAGTGCGGGGCCCCATGCGGTTGAAGGACACTTTTAAGACCGATTCAAAGATGGCATGGACGTACACAGACACCACACGCGCACACACACACACACGGACACACACACACACATGAACACGGACACACACACATACACACACACACAATATTGTGCACTGCTGTTTGTGTGGTCTGATGTCTCACACCCTGTGCTTTTAGCTGCCATTCTATCAGGCTAATACATAAATACCTTTTCTTGGAGCCTTTGCTGTTTACCAGCCGCACGATATTGATCCGTTCTTTTGCACTCAGGAGAAAAAAATGCTTTACAAAATAAAAACATTTTCCTAGGTTCTTTTCTCCTCCCTGTGTTTTTTTTTTGTCTCGTGGCTCACAGGAGACACGCGGGGGACACACTTGAACACAAAGTGACTTGTACTTTGTCATTTTGGCAAGAAAGTGGTGCAAAGAGGATTCGAACTAAAGCACTATGGGTTCCCCCTCTTCATCTATCTCTCTCCATCTCACTCTCACACACACACACACACACACACACACACACACACACACACACACACACACACAGAGCAATACTCAGCAATTACATGGTAGGCGCAGGAGCAGGTGTTGGGTGTAATTATTTTGTGTACAAGCTGCTGGCAAATGACAACTGGGAGTGAAAGCCCCATCACAGAACACCTCTTTTATGGGCACTGATCGCTGAACACAAGTAAATACATTTACAGCACACACACACACACACCCTTATGATTCCCACACTGCACACTTTCTTACGAATTGTACAAACTTCATCAGCAGTTTATTAAGACTTGGGCAACATGAAGACTTGTAGTCGTATAGGCAGGGAGAGAGTTCTGTGTAATGTACACCAGGGCCACACACAGAGAGACGACACCTGAGAGACAAGAGACGGCAGTTTGCGTAAACAGTCGTAAATAGAGAAGATAATTAAGCGGAGATTTTATTTTTGCCGACACAGCGGTGGGTGCATTTAGTTACAGTCATGTCTTCTTTTGCCACGATCTGATGTTTGTGTCAGACTGACAGAGGTTTCCATCCATTGCGATGGACCGATCAAAAGTCTACCGCAGTAGTACCGCTAGCTCTACCCATACAGCACACTTGGTACGGTACCTTAAGTTCTACAGAGCCGTCGCTAACACAACCAAAGGTACGGTACAGTTCGACATCCCCAAAAATCATTCATTGAACTAAGTGGATTGGATGGATTTCATATACAGTATATAGCACTTTTATCCAGAGCGCTTTACAGTTGCCTCGTATTCACCCATTCATACACCGACGGCGGTGTCAACCATGCAAGGTAACAACCAACACGTCAGGAGCAGTAAGGGTTAGGTGGCGTCTTGCTCGACACTTAGCTAGGCGGAGCCCGGGGATCAAACCAGCAACCTTCCTGTTGCCAGACAACCGCTCTTACCTCCTGAGCTACTGCTGAGCTAAATGCTAAGTCATGCTGGCTTTGGATCCTAACTGTGGGGACACAGAGGCTCACTCACACCACCAGCAACACAATGTCAGCCGCTGCAGTGAAAGGCATCCCTGCACATCACGGATGTACGGCGGTGCTGGAACGTATGCCCTGTGGCCACACCCCCTTGTCATGCCAATGTCGTGTCTCTCCTATCGTCCGGTTCAACACGATTGCTATGCAGCCACCAGAGAGAGGCGGGTCATTTTTCATCCGCCCACGACTGTCAATCATTTACCGACCACCTGTGCACGTTGGCAGCAATGCATCTTCATCAAACGGTCGCGACTTCTTCTTCCTGGGCGAGTGGGAAGATTAAACGCGTTGGACACGTGACCGGGATTAATAGGGTGGAGAAGAAAAGGGACAGAAAAGGGCTGTCCATATATGTGCTGATTTAACAAAAAGATCTCTCTTCTCTCTCTCTCTCTCTCTCTCTCTCTCTCTCTCTCTCTCTCTCTTCTCTCTCTCTCCTCTCTCTCTCCTCTCTCTCTCTCTCTCTCTCTCTCTCTCTCTCTCTCTCTCTCTCTCTCTCTCTCTCTCTCTCTCTCTCTCTCTCTCTCTCTCTCTCTCTCTCTCTCTCTCTCTCATCTCCACTTAAGTCAAAAGGAATGCACATCAAGCCTTTACATTAAAGGAACGGGCGTGGAGACAAGAATCATTGCTGCTTGTTGGACCCAATGACATTAGGACAGAGATGGCGAGGATAAAAAGGAATCTAACCAGAACACATCCAACATGACCTCAACGACCCCCCCGTCTCCCCCACACACCTGGCACCTTTCCAAGAGTGTAACACGGATCATCGTAATTTCAGCCGAGTATTCAGTCTCGTTCTCCGTCTGTGTTTGCCTCATCTGGATTCACCAGTCTCTCTCTTTCAGGTTCAGCTCTGAAGTGGTCTGATTGACGGTTACAACATTTTCCTTCTTTATAATTTTTTTCACAACACAGACGCGAGTCACGACCTCCGTGCATCAATTGACACCACCACCTCCGCCTCTCTCTCTCTCTCTCTCTCTCTCTCTCTCTCCAAGTCACCGCTCACCTCACAAACCACCAGCTCATCCTCACTCTTCCCTGTGTGCAGACTCATGCTGTTCATGCTGATCCATCGCCATCCATTATCAGAACAGCTGTGTGTGCGTGTGCATGTGTGTGTTTGAACTATATGCGCACTGTAAATCTCAGGTCCAAGTCCTGAACCAATCAATACCCAATCAACCCATGCGCAGCTCTGTGTCTCCGCAGGTACCAAACACAGGGAAGACCCGATTCCCGAACTTCAGATTCCAGGCGGACATGTGCTTCTCCTCCTTCCGGAGCGGTGAGAGAAGGTGGGCGGACACGAGGGAACACCTGAGGAGACTCCAGGTAGAGGACAGAGCGGGTGTGCTTAAAAGCAACAGCAGAGGGGGATCTTCTGAAGATCTTCCCACCGTACATAATCCATTGTTAATAATAATAATAATAAGAAGAAGAAGAATATTCACAATAATGCCTTAAATTAATGCCATCTGCCTCAGAATACAGCTAAACACACACACACACACACACACACACACACACACACACACACACACACACACACACACACACACACACACACACACACACACACACACACACACACACACACACACACATAGAGAGAGTGTGTGCGTCTCATCCAAACCCAAGCTGACACACTGGTACATTCAGAGCACCCCGGTTGGGTTTTCCGCCTCAATAGTTTCCCTTTGTGCAATCTGAACCATTATCTTGAGATGTGAACGATGTATCTTTCCCTAAAAAGTAATTTTCCCTGTGAAAATTGGCTTTTAAGTTTGCTCCAAGGCTCCTTTTAGATGCTAATAAACTCAATCCAAGGTGGATAAAAAAAAAAATGGGGTTTTTCAATTTCAGCTTTGTCCAAAAATGTGTTTCATATTATTTTGTTGAGCGGGGATGCGGACGACTAGAGAGAGAACGGGAGGAGGAGGGAGGAGAAAGGGAGAGAGATAAAGAGAGAGTGAGAGGTCGAGGTATTGACCCGCAGAGTGTTTTAATGCAGTCAGGTATATCTTGTGTTGTGTTGTGTTGTGTTGTGTGCCTCTCACTTTGTGAAACGTGAACAATTTCAGAAGTCCTGCTCTGAATCCATCTGTATCCTTCCATCTTTCAATTTGTCCACACTTCTCTCAGCCCCGGCGTCTCCTTAGACTCCTTTCTGAATTGTCAAACTTCGACCGTGTCTGTTGCCGTCTCGCGTCAACCCGCGTGCACGCGCACACACACACACACACACACACACACACTGTGAAAGTCGATCCATAAAATAATATTTACACTGCATCCTACAGCCCAGTGAATCTCCATAAACCTTTGATAATTCTTTGTGTACCACGTTACAGTTTGGCTGGAGCAAGCCACAATCCACAAGCCAACTGCAACCGCGGACAAAACACACACACACACACACACACACTCACACAGTCACACATATGCACGCATAGAGACACACACTAACACACACACACATGTGGTAAACACAATGTGAAAATACCCCATTTAGCACAACATGACATATGAGCAAATTCATTGCACATGAAGTTCGATCACATTCAAATGTGCACACACACAGGCAGAAACATGTGCACTTAAACCGCATGAACGCACACGTGAACATATATAAAAGGGTAAAGTCTATATAAAAGGATAGGGTACAGTCCATGTATATATACACACACACACACAGAGAGAGAAGTTGATCCTTCTGTTTATTAATTGCTGATCCTCACTGAGCCGACAGTGATGGAAAATGATTTAAGAAGACGAACGTTCAACAAATAAAGAGGTTGAACACTTAAACGCTCCCAAAACAGACGCGAGGTCCCAGAGGAGAGCGGCCGGCGCGCGAGCACGTTACCGTGTTGCTCAAACAGCGCGCCGAGCAGAAAACTAGTAATTGCAGCCGCTAATGACTATAATAACATAGCTAAGCACTGGGCCGCTAAACTCTGGGCCGCATATGTTGATTGCAATCATCCCTAATTGCCGTGTTTGAGCCAATTAGGGACACCAGCGATTCCAACGGTTGCAGCTCTGACTTGATCAACGCCATCAATCATTAGTTTGAAAAAAGTACGAAGTTTAGGCCGAGCGAATGCCGTCATCCCAAATGTAACTCTCCACACAACTTCTGTGTGTGTGTGTGTGTGTGTGTGCGTTGTCTATAATCAGAAGGCAACTTGGCCAACTTTCAGTTAATATTCAAACGAAAACAAAATCAACAAACCTAATCAATGTCTGGAATCCACAAGCCTTGCATTTTTGATTGATTGAGTTTGTGCATGCATGTGTGTGTGTGTGTGTGTGTGTGTGTGTGTGTGTGTGTGTGTGTGTGTGGGCTATGGTTAACAACATCAGGTTAACTGGGCTGTAACTGCCGTTTAGTCTGACTATCTTCAACAAGGACGAGTCGGGAACGTATGAGAGTGGGACCGTCAGACAGACAGGGAAACACACACACACACACACACACACACACTCACACACAGGCAAATTAGCTTGAAATAGACCGAGATCGAAATGGGACACATCACGTTGAGGATAAAAGTAATTACAACACACACACACACACACGCGCACGCACGCACACACACAGAAAGATGAACAAACAGACCAAACTCGTGTTTTATCAGACACACACACACATACAGAATGAGGTTGGAGGATAATACAGAGAGCGCACGTGCACACACACACACACACACAACACACAAATGATTTGGTGCACCCACACGCTGGGTCACCACAGGCTCTTATGTTTTATATTACTCATAATAACTGCCTTAGATGTACATCTCCCTCTCTCTCCTCCACGCACACACACACACACACACACACACACACACACACTAGGAACCATGGTGATACTGCAGTGTTTTGGGCGGGTGCGGTGGACGCAGCCCACGGTCATAAAACAACAGCAGTCCAGGGTTCAGCCCCCGGGGGCCCAGCGGCCCAGGTCCGGCCCGGTTCTGGCCCCCGTCCCGGCCCCCGGCCCGGGGTGGCAAGTCACTGAGGTAAGAACCCGAACCGCCTGACCACGCTGAGAAATACGGCCCCGGAACACGAAGACCTCCGGTGTTTTTAATGCTGAAACTCACTTTTTCCTGGCTGACCTTTTCGTCTTTAACAACGGCTGACGTTAAATACGCCTCGCATGTAAAGCTCAGGGGTGGGGATGACATGTTCGCCCTCCATCTAGTGTCAGGAGGGAGGGGGGGGAGGGGGAGGGGGAGGGGATGACATGTGGTGTTTGGTGAGGCAACCGCGGAGCTGCTCCGCTAATGCTTTGGAGTTTCTTTTTATAACTGCGGTTTTAAAGCGATATATTTGTCATTAAAAACCCATCGTCACAGACCGGAAAACAATAGCTTTGCGTTTTTAGACACAGTTGTACACGGATTAATGGGACACACACACACACACACACACACACACACACACACACACACACACACACACACACACACACACACACACACACACACACACACACACACACACACACACACACATACATGCAACACACACACACACACACACACACACACACACACACACACACACACACACACACACACACACACACACACACACACACACACACACACACACACACACACACACACACACACACACACAGCACACAGGGAGATTCTGACACGAACACACATGCCAGCATGTGCTAGCAAATAGCAAGACAGCATTACTCATAAAAAAAACCCCAAAATAAAACAAACTAAAACATTCAGAATAGCAACACGGAGAGAGAGAGAGAGAGAGAGAGAGAGAGAGAGAGAGAGAGAGAGAGAGAGAGAGAGAGAGAGAGCCAGGGGCGGTTTGCCCATGCTGGTGAATGACATTAGTCCCCATGCCACATCTTCTTAGACGCGGCCCGGGTGACACAAGCAACCTCAGCAGGAGAATACCTCCTTCTGCCTCCCCGTACTTCATCAGCATCTCTCTTGTCCCCCTCTCTCCCACTCTCCCTCTCTCTCTCTCTCTCCCTCGTCCCCCTCTCTCCCTCTCTATCCCTCTCTCTCTCGCTCTCTCTCCCCCCTCTCTCCCCATCTATATTCAATATGTTTAGTTGCCCGGGATAAGGGAAAAGGAAGAAGAAAAAAAAACAAAAACAAAGGAGTGGAAAGAAGCAAACAGCGAAGGAAGAGCTGGTGGGTGGTGGTGGGG
>PIJE02003304.1:0-15000 GCA_002895965.2 Coryphaenoides rupestris | reverse complement strand
GAGAGACAGAGGGAGAGAGAGGGAGAGAGAGAGAGAGGGAGAGAAAGGTAAAGAACGAGAGAGTTAAAGAAGTGTGAGAGCGAGGGAGAGGGAGAGAAAGGGATGGATAAAGAAACCCAGGAAGGAATAAAGACATTCCCCTAGGATGGACAGAGGCATACTGACCCAGATGTGTGCACTGTAGTAGAACACACACACACACACACACACTAAGGTATTTAAAGACAAAACCAGTGACACACTAGACATACACCTCACGGGGATAGTCTCATAAATTAACACCCCCCTCCCCCTCCTTACAACTAAGTACAAGTAATACAATAAATATAATACTAAATTAGTACGAGGCTCTTCTGCGGTCTCCTATGTCTGCATGTCCTTCTCATAAGTTGAACAATTACTACTTAGTTCTGGAGATAACCTTCTTGTAGCTTGTAGCTACTCACAACCATCACCACCACCAGCACATCATCTCATACATCCAACACTTAACACACGTAACCACCGCTGTGCAGTTCAAGCTAATTGCAGCCATTATGTCACAATAACTTAAGTCCACAGACTACGACTACGGCTGCCATTAAACATGAGTGCGGCCTGGCCGTATCGTTAAAGCCTGTTGGTTCATTAAGTCAAGTCAATTTTATTTGCATCGCCCTTAATCACAGTTACAGTCTCAAAAAGCTTTAAAGGTCTTTAATGCTGTTTATGAATCACTTATAAACACAGAAGCAAACAAACATAGTTTTGCTTAAAAGTAAAAACTATGCCTAAAGTTGTGTGCAGGTTTCGCACAGTACATTTGGTTTGAGTTTATCGACAGGACCTGACCAAGAGCATGGCTGGGTTCAATTGTCTTGATTTGAAATTTCAGCTTTCATTTTTAGAAAAGAAAAATATCTGAAAATACACGTGTGAATCCTGATCAACTCGCAAATCAAAAGGCACAGGGCCCTCCACTGAACTCCCAAACAAAGACAAAGATTGTTTGGAAATAGTTTAATTTAATTCCATGCAGGAGACAATATGCATGCTGTTGATGTCATCACTTTCCCTCCAATTTGTCTCAAAACGGACGAAACCAATGGAGCCCGACCACCGGTCTCCGTGGAGACGGAGAGGGACGGTGTTCCAATCACAGCCGGTAGCAGGAGACGCAGATGGAAATCAAATGATCTGCTCTCCGACTACAGGTAAACGACGCTGATAACAGTATCAATAAGGAAAATGAAAGCTTGATTAAGTTTCATTCCTGTTTTGTTTGCAGCAGCTTTTTTACTGCTGATAAAACAAAACCATTCGGAAGCTGATGGAAAAGATCGCGGGGCACCAGCCAACTTTTTGAAATTATCAAAATTCATCTGCATTTGGGGAGTTCAGAATGATTTAGAAAATACAAGCGAAAGAACAAATTACGGAAATGCTGACGTCTCCACATTGCTAACACTAGCTTATAGTTTAGATATAGTTTAGCAGGTAAAGTATAGCAGTTATCATCTGGCCCCACAGCCCCTAATGAACTCTTACACCAAGATGGGTCGTTAAGGCTTCAACGCTACAGTCCTAAGCTAAGTGTAAAATTAGTCAGCATTGCACTGGATATTATTTATGTACCTTATTCTCTAATGGATTTCTCTAATGGATTTGAGCATGTTTCACTAATACAACAGTGGTTGTTGTACTATAATTGAATGTGTTGTAGGTCATGCTTGCTGATATAATTAACTATTAATGAATGATCACTCCTTTTAATTCTTGTCGATCTTCGGCATTTCGGCAATTCATATTTTAGACTCAAAGTCAGAGACAGTAAACTCATATTGGGCCGGTATGTTGGAAAATGGCACAAAGTTCAGGTGATGCCTAATTGTCGCACAGCTAAAGCGAAATGGTGCAACTAGAAATATGTTTGGCGTCACCAACTGAGAAAGTGACTCTGTAAACGACCTGGAATAATAATGCGAATTTTGGGGAAGAAGAAAACACTGCAAAATTAAGCATGATGGGATTTTGCTGCACCGTTTTATTGGTTGCCTCACTTCCAAAATCACTTGCCCCCCTCTGTTAATCCATCTTCCTGCAGGGAGCTCTGCACACCATATGCTGGAACCCCCCCCCCCGAAAAAAATATTTTGTAAAGAATTTATTTTGTGCTTTTTTAATGTTGAAGTGAAATCGGTAAAAAAAAAAAAGGGAACTAGGGAAGACTTTTGCTGCTTGCAATTAATATTGATGTTGACCTTGCTCCTTGGGTCTAAAAAATCTATTAGCACGTGCATGCCTTAAGAGTGCACGACACGCATGCACACCGATGTGCCCGGCCGCCCACACACACACACACACACACACACACAGAGACACACACACACACACACACACATACGCATGCCTCATTATGTCCAAGTGTTTATGTCCACGGTGTGTAGGTAAATGTATGAGGTTATTACATTGTTTAAGCCTTGTATTCCCAGGTGGCGTCCACAACAACACATAGAGGCACACATATCATCATTTTATTTGCAGGCCGGGCAGCCCAGGCCGGCGGTTTGATGCAGGAGGCTCCCGGCTCAGCCTCTTCAATAATAGATGTCTGAAACACATCATTGGTCCATCGCCGGTGAGTGGGCTGTGCCCTAGTGGGGCTGGGAGGACTTCTTGGAGGGTTATTCATAGGCTTCGCGCGCGCACACACACCACACACACACACCACACGCACACGCACACGCACACACACCACACACACCACACACACCGCACACACACACCACACACACACACACACACGCAGGCACACACTCAGATGCACGCATTGCACACACACACACCACACACCACAGCTTCTACACACACATGCAGGCACACACCACACACACACACACACACACACACACACACACACACCACACACACACCACACACACACACACACACACACACACACACACACCACACACACACACACACACACACAGATCCGCATACACACACGCATGCATGCAGGCAGGCACGCCACGCACACATTACACGCATGCACACACACACGCACGCATGCCACACACACACACCAACTCAGCTCCGCATACACACACACACACAGCTCCGCATACACACACACGCAGACACATACATACACAGATGGCATACACACACGCACACACACACACACACATACACACTGATCCTCATACACACAAACACACAGCCATATACACACACGAATTCCATACACGCACACATACAGCCGTATACACACACAGAGACACACACACACACACAGAAATGTACACACGCACACACAAATACACACACATTTGCCATTTCACCCACGCAATACAGCTCTACCCGTCTCCATCTCTCCTCCTTTATATCCATCTCTCTCTCGCTCTCTCTCTCTCTCATTTTCTCCTCCTCCACCTTCCTCTCTCTCTCTCCTCTCTCTCCACCTCCAGCTCCCTCACTCTCTCTCCCCCCCCACACACTCCCTCTCTCGCTTCCACCGTCTCCCAGCTGCCCTATTAAACTGAAGAATCTCGGGAAGTGAAATGAAACTAGTAAATCTCGTCCGCTTTTATGATTGACTTGATATGATTTGTATTATAATTTGGACCTGGTGGCCCCTCCCCCTCCTGCTCCCTGCCTACCTTCCCGCCCAACTTATTGCCTAACCACCCCCCCCCCCCCGCATCTCCCTCCTTTCATTACTTAGATTGGCTCTTGTTAAAAGTGCCATAGGGTGCTGCAGAACATGCGCCCCATTGCACTAAATGCAAACACACACACACACACACACACACACACACACACACACACACACACACACACACACACACACACACACACACACACACACACACACACACACACACACACACACACACACACACACACACACACACACACGTTTTACACACACGTTTTACACACACGCAATTTACACACGTTTTCACACACACAATTTCAAGTCTACTGTCGCTCGCCACTCACATTAAGTCAAAGGTGACAGAGGAGAAGGTCACGAGTTCTTCTAATGCAGTTTGACCTCGGCGGCCATCTCAACTACTGCTGGGGTGAAGGGGACTATTTCAGAGATGAGGGGATCGAATTCTTTCACTTGGAAAGATGTATTCATTTATGAGAAGCCCTGAGTAAAAGCCAGTGAGCATCGCACCGCAAACCTCAGAGAGACACAGAGAGAGAGAGAGAGAGAGAGAGAGAGAGAGAGAGAGAGAGAGAGAGAGAGAGAGAGAGAGAGAGAGAGAGATAGAAAGACAGTATTGAATATTGACCAAGTGAATGACTGACAGACAGACAGCCTGACTGACTGACTGGGGGACTGAATAGCGCTTTTGAAATGCAGGCAGTTTGAAGTTTGCAATCTCGGGCTCTTTGAGTTCCAGAGAAGTGAGCGGACAAAGCAGCTACAGAGGGCAGCTTACAGTACAGTGGCCCTGTGGGTCGGGGGGGGTAGGCGGGGGTCCTGAGTTGAGGGATGTCCCATCGCCCCGGGGGTCCCCAAAACAATTGGATCAGGGGATTGGAATCCAATCTTTGAATCGAAAAGAATGCGATGAATTTGATCGCTCCAACGTTGCCATCAAATAAACACATTAATTATGAACGACTGTCGCGGGGATGTCTCGAATTGCATCAATGCAAGGGAACAACGTGACGACTGATATTTACGACACGGCAGCGATGAGATTGATTGCATACCAGAGGGCGTCATTTAACAATTTTTAGGAGACCCCCCCCCACAGGCAACACCCTGAGTCGTGACCACATGACTGGAGCTCTGCTGTGCACAGTAGAGAGCGGGAGAGAAGATGGAAATTGAAGCGCGCGACGCAAACTTTGGTGCGGGACTTAGGGGATGTAGGATTTAGATTTTTATGAAACGACCGTGCCCACCGTAAACACCGCAATGTTGCATGTATGAGTACAACACAACGGCAACTATCAGAGATGGCGTTTGCAGCCACTGGCCGCCGGACTGGCAGCGTCAACAACAATCGAAAAGGAATCAACAAGAATGCGTCTCTGGAGTGTGGACAGGAGTCAACGTTAGGATGATCTTAATAGGAGCGTTGCGGCTTGAACTTTCCTCGCTATATCCGCAAGGAATATGAAATGCCAAGTTAATTGCCTGCGATCCGTCTGCTGAGATCTGTCTCACGGAAGTGATATTTGACAACCTATCATTGCATAAACAAACGGAATTCCTTAAAGCGAGCTAATTTGGAGTTTTTAAAAGGAATTCCATTAAGCTGAAACGGAGTCCATATTGTGCTGGTGAGAGCCTTCTGTAATAGCCGAGCCAGGTTAGATAGGCCTCCGGTCATGAAGGCAACGATCACTCAATGTGAACAGAAGCATTTATTTATTTTTACTTCAGCACTTCAAAACAACTGCCAATACAGTGGGCTAAATATAGAGCAATGCCAGCGGCCCAACATCGCTCTCTCTGTGTTTATTCATTACAATAAGCTTCTATTGTGTTCCACCGGCGCCAGCGCGCGCACACACACACACACACACACACACACACACACACAGACACAGACACACACACACACACACACACACACACACACACACACACACACACACACACACACACACACACACACAGCTGTTGCATAGGCCTGTCTTCTAAGAAGAAGAAGTAAGTCAACTGCAGGCCTTCTATAGTTTCTGAAATAGGCCTATTCAATTAGGCGAGGTGTTTATCTCAAATTAACGGGAAATGGTTGGGATGGGTGTCCTCGGGAATCCTGTTTCCCAGGATTAAACCCGACTGCAATCTTTCACCATTCATGTTTAATCATTTATTGTCAGAATATATATATATATAGATATCAATATATTGGTGAGAAAAAGAGTATTTTCTGTCATAAGCAAAATGTTATCAGTTTTGGTCGATGCATTGATTGTTAACGTTTTTAAGGAAGGAAATGTCGGAATAGAAGAAGGAGAGAAATGTTGTTGCCAACTTTTATTTTCCGGTGAATTATGAAAATAATGGAAAAGGGTTGATGATTGATCATCTAATCATTTGTATTATGTTTTATTTGTGTTAAAGGTCATTCCACATTCATTTCGGGAGAGCTTAGACTGTATTTTGGGATGTTTCCGGGAGGATGGTGCAAACAAATGTGAAGAACTCTGCTTCCCGCCCTCACCGACTCCCAAACGAGAAACTCCCCTCTGACTTCTCCCTTGCATGGCCCATTTACTGTGTGTGTGTGTGTGTCTGTGTGTATAATTATGTGTGCATCTATCCTCCTATTTGCCAGACACGGACGCCAAGCCCCTTAAAACGCTCGACCGTTCGCATCCAGACCATCCATCCGTGACACCGGCGCATACACTCAAGACTACAATCACCTTCCCGTTTGACACCCAGCGAAAACAAAAACGACATGGGTGCCGGCGTTCCCCGGCGCTATGACCTTGTGTGAAGGCATTAAGTGCACCGACGCTGGTCTCGGAAGAGTGGGCCCTCTCCAGAAAGGACAGAGAGCTCTGTAGAGAGGACATGTGCACAGAATTTGCTGCAGCTAAAGCACCCCTTAGGTACTCCAGAGTTCATAGGCTCAACGCGAGTACAATAAATCACACATAACACAGCTCACATAATGTATGCTCTATGTTCCCAAATGTGTTTCTGTATTGCACATGGTTGGTCTTTGAATGGCCGACTTTATATGCAACCCGTGCGCTCGCGATAAATGCCTGGCGTCCTCATTGAGATAAGAAGGATTCTGCTGAAACGCTGCCGGCACGAGCAAACAGTCCAATCACAGGACGGCGTGCTGGGCTGAACAAATGTCAGAAGCAGAATCACAGCTGAATGATCAGGATAAATGATTGCAATCTCGATATTGAGAAAGAAAAAAAAAGAAAAATGAAGTCCTGTTCATAATTTCCCCCACGATCATGCATGCAACTCACAGACCAAATATGGCTGCATATTTCTGAAGGCTTTTGAAGGGGGGTCAAAAAAGAGGCTCTGTTACTGACGACCCCGCCCCCTACCCCCCACCGTCTTCCTCCCTTCAAACATTTAAAACTCAAACTGGCCTGGAATCAAGGGGCCAACATCTGGTCCTGAGGCGGAGTGTCTCTTAATAAAGACCCTGGAACCCGGAGGCCTGCTGGGAGTTCACCTTGCCGTCCCAGAGAGCGACCACATGCAAACAACACGCCGCGCCTTCCGCTAGCACTTTGGCGCGCTCGGCACTCGTTCTCTTTCCACAGGCGCCTCCTGCCAATATCAGCACTCTGTGTTTTGAAGCGAGGAGCAGAATAACGACCTGCACACTGAAACGCGCCGGCGTGCTCCTGCGGTGCGGAGAGTCCAAAGAAGATGGAAGCCTTCCGGAAGCCCCCGTGGACTATAGCAGCATGATGCAGAGGAGGACGGGTGCGTAAGAAGAGACGCGTGTAGAGGAGAAAGTGGGAAAGGAGACGAGAAAGGGGGAAAGGAGAGGATAATTGGGGCGGGAGGAGAGGAGAAGGGGGAGAGGAGATGAGAGAAGAAGGGGTGAGAGGAGGAGAGGAGAGAGGAGAGGAGAGAGAGAAGGGGGGAGAGGAGAGGGAAGGGAGGAGGGAGGAGGAGGGGGAGAGAGGGAGGAGGAGGGGGGGGAGAGGAGGAGGAGGAGGAGAAGGAGGGAGAGGAGAGAGAGAAGGGGTGAGAGGAGAGGAGAAGGGAGAGAGAAGAGGAGAAGAAGGAGAGAAGAGGAAGAGGAAGAGGAAGGAGAGGAGAGGAAGGGGGGAGAGGAAGGAGAAGGAGGGGAGGAGGAGGAGGAGGAGAGGAGGAGGCGATGGGAGAGTCAGATAGGAGAGGAGAGGAATAGATGACAGATGAGGCGGGGCGGGGAGAGGAAGAGAGGAGAGGAGGAGGAGGTAGTAAGCAAGGAGAGGAAGGCATCATATCAGCCCATCTGAATGATAATGCTGCTGCCCTACATCTGATCTGCATGCTCCCGCCATTCTCCATGGCTACCTCCTAGCTTTCATTAGCAACATGAATTATGGATCTGCCTCGCTGCATCTAAATGGTAAGCATTGTGCTGTTTGTGACTCTCTTTCTATGTCTCTCCCTCTCCCTCTCTCTCTCTCTCTCATTCTTTTCTCAAGGCAGGCTGTAAGGTCACATGATCTTTGCACAACTATTAGAGGTGTGATGCTGAAACACATGTCCACACCCTGGAATAATCCCTGGAAGTCACACACACACCGCTGTCTGTAGGTGAACGTAGGATCAGATTACGTCGTGCAATGTGCAGCAGGGCAACGAGAAAACATCTGGAAGATCAGAAGAAACCGGAAGGTCAATCAAACGGACAAAAATGGAACATGACCGGGTGAGAGGGAGGAGTCAGGAAAGCTGAGAGAGATAGATAGGCTGAGCGAGAGATGCTGAGAGAGAGAGACGCTGAGAGGGAAAGAGGCTGAGAGAGAGAGAGAGAGGCTGAGAGAGAGAGGCTGAGAGAGAGAGAGAGAGGCTGAGAGAGAGAGGCTGAGAGAGTGTGAGAGAGAGAGGCTGAGCGAGATAGGCCGAGAGAGTGAGCGAGAGCGGCTGAGCGAGAGAGGGGCTGAGAGAGACAGGTTGAGCGAGAGAGGCTGAGAGAGTGTGAGAGAGAGAGAGGCTGAGAGAGCGTGAGCGAGAGCGGATGGGCGAGAGAGAGGCTGAGAGAGAGAGGCTGAGAGAGTGAGTGTGAGAGAGAGAGGCTGAGAGAGACAGGGAGCGAGAGCGGAGGCGAGAGAGAGGCTGAGAGAGAGAGGCTGAGAGAGTGAGTGTGAGAGAGAGAGGCTGAGCGAGATACGCCTAGAAAGTGAGCAAGAGAGGCTGAGAGAGTGAGTGAGAGAACGGCTGAGCGAGATAGGCCGAGAGAGTGAGCGAGTGAGATAGAGCTATGATATGGTGCTCGCATGACCGCCCGGCGCCCTGCGTTGGCTATCTATATCAGCGCGGCCACCTCCGCCATTCCTCATGTGGCGCAGGGTTTTCAGAGGAGACATCAGTGGAGCGATTGAAGCCGGACGCCGCGTAATAACAGCTCACTAAAAACATTACTGCCCGTCATAAAAGAGCCCAACCTGACTTTAATGGCCGCCGATATGTTTCCTTTGGCCTCTGCCAGGAGAGAGAGAGGGGACACATATGAAACAGCAGGAGTGTGTGTGAGAGTGTGTGTGTGTGTGTGTGTGTGTGTGTGTGTGTGTGTGTGTGTGTGGTGTGTGTGTCACAGAGGTCAGTGGCGATGTCGTAACGTAGATAATCTGTGTGAACGTTCGGTCAGAACCGGAGAGTCCCTGCGTCCGCCCCCCCACCCCCCCTCGAGTTCAAGCTAGCCGTGTGTTAAGAAAAGCCCCCCCTCTACCACTCCACCGCCACCATCCCACCCCCCCGCCCCCTCCTCCCCCCCCCCGAGTTCAAGTAGCCGTGTGTTAAGAATAGCCCCACCGAGGCGCATGGGATGACATCAACCCATCATTGGCTCGCATTTTACGATCTCCTCCAACCAGCATGAGAAATCGCTCAGGCTGGGGCCGATAGCAGTGGCAATACGCACGCACGCAGGCGAAGGCGCACGCACACACACATGCACGACACACACACACACACACACACACACAGCACAGTGGACCCACACAAAATCTCCTGTGCAGTGAGTTCTTGAGCTACTCTGCTCTCTGGTCATCATATTTTTGGATACGGGGCCCCGCCATGACTTTTTAATGTTTTGTTTTTTTCCTTTCTCTATTCTGAACCCACTCCGAGGCACCCTCTTAAAACGGACAACTCTGTGTTATGGTTGGAGTGTGAACAGAGGAGCGGACACACACATCACAAGGGCAGCGTGCTAGCGGCATCCAGCCCGACGCTTAGTGCTAATATAACAACGGTCTTTAGATCGCCTGAGAGGGAAAAAAAACCAAAACAAAAACAAAGCAAAACAAATTACCCGCTTCAGACAGGTTCGGCGAATATTAAATAAGACTAAAAGCCCTACCCGAGACGGGATTGCGTTTCTCGGCGTGGCGGGAGGGGAAATCTGACATTTGGACGCGATGGGCAATTTCGCTGAATTTTTAAAATGCTGAAACATGAGTGAGTTCACCTGGGCGGAGGTGGGCAGCGGCAACAACACACAGCAGACGATGGAGGAGGTGGAATTAGGCTTTGTTTACTCTTGTAAAAGGTCCCTCTTACACACTCAAACAGCGCCGAGACGCTTTATTAAGTGCACTTGATGGACCGAGCGGCTGGCGGACGAGGAGAAGCAGACATCAGGTGTGAAGAGTTTTAGTGAATAAATGTATAACGTTCACTCCCTATAAATAAGCTACCGCGGCACTCCGCGCACGCCCCTGCTAAAAGAGTGAGGGAGTGAGAGTGAGAGAGAGAGAGAGAGAGAGAGAGAGAGAGAGAGAGAGAGAGAGAGAGAGAGAGTGTGACAGTGATTGTCAATAGGAAACGAGAAATGGGGCGGCAGTAGCTCAGGAGTTAAGAGCGGTTGTCTGGCAACAGGAAAGTTGCTGGTTCGATCCCCGGGCTCCTCCCCCTCCTAGCTAAGCGTCGAGGTGTCCCTGAGCAAGACACCACCTAACCCTAACTGCTCCTGACGTGTTGGTTGTTACCTTGCATGGTTGACACCGCCGTCGGTGTATGAATGGGTGAATGTGAGGCAATACTGTAAAGCACTTTGGATACAAGCGCTATATAAATACAATCCATTTACCATTTACATTAGGAGGGGAGAGAGGAGAAATACGTATATAGAGTATATTACAATACTGTGATCACACCGCTCCTATACCACCACTATCACCTTGCAAGACCCGCCTCCTCGCTGGCGAGCTGGCTTGTGAACACAGGGAACATTTTTTGGTGGGCTTTGTTGTCATCATTTTTTTTTAATAATCCCGTCGTTTCATGTTTGCCCGTTCCCCTCTCTGCTCTGTGGAACATATCTGCCCTCTCTCTCTGCCCACTAATCGCATTAACTCCTGAGGTGAACTGCACTCTGGAAAAAAAAACCTACCACAGCAGTGTACCATGACGCACCTGGGTACTGACTGGAAAATACAACACACACACACGCACACACGCACGCACGCACGCACGCACGCACGCACACCACAGCCATACACACATACACACACAGATATGCAGCCACACACCACAGATATCAGCCTCACACATACACACACACACACAGCCCACAGACACATACACAAGGCCAGACACACCTGTACACCCTTATACATCAACAAGCACAAGTGTTGAGACACACACATACACACACACACAGCGCACCCCCTCAAGCTCAAATACCTGGCAAGCCTGTCAATTTCCAGGCAGTGTTGGCATGGGCAGGGGCCAATGAGAGCAGGGGGCCAAGGGCTCCTCAGGCCAAGAGCGGCGACCACTGCCTACTAATGTAATGCGTGTGCTTGGCCACGCTGGGCGGCCCGGCGGAGGTACGGCAGCAGCCTCACACCTGACCGGAGCGCTGTGTGACCCCGATAGCCACGACTGGACCACTGACATAGGCTGGCAGAGGCAAAGCTCAGGTGCCTGGGCATGAGTGTGTGTGTGTGTGTGTGTGTGTGTGTGTGTGTGTGTGTGTGTGTGTGTGTGTGTGTGTGTGTGTGTGTGTGTGTGTGTGTGTGTGTGTGAACATGTCTGTCCACAGGTTGTGATTATGCCAAAATGTGCCAGAGAAACTAATGAAAATTGTAAAAAGGCAATGTTTAGCCAAAGCTGGCACAATGTTTGACCTGAGTTAAGCTGTTAAACTTGTGTGTGGCCAACAGACAGAAGTGAGGAATTAAAATTAAACCGTAACATGAGGGGACGGGCGCAGAGAGAAGTGGTGCATAGAGAGAAACGTCTCTGGATCCGTCTCAATAATAGAATCAACAAAACCCAGCGCAGTTTTTTGTTTGATTAAAACAATTCCTGGTTTATGTTTTTGGATGGATTATGATGTAGCAATGAAGCAATGAAGTTTGAAAAATATCGCTCTTACCTGGAGTCGTCGCAACCGGCAACACCAACAACAACATGCAAGAGAAACACAAGGAGTGTTGATTAGATATAATATTTATGCACAATTTATTGAAAAACCATAATCCTTTCACAGATACAATCTGTATAGAAGTGGAGCATATCTGTTATTGCTTAGCAACCATAAGCTGCTGATTAACCTCCAGTGTGGAGACATCATCAAATGCTTATGAAGAAATTCAATAATTAATTATTTTGTTTACAATATTGTTGTTTTCGCAAAGTAATTAATGTGATGCTGATCATTTAATAAGTGGATGTGGATACATAATTCAAAATAGCTGAACAAGAATAGAGATTCAAATGAATTTCAAATGAGTGGAATTTATTTAGTTTTAATTTAGGCCTTTAAGAAATAAAGGTAGGCAAACAAAGCACAATATTAATAGGGCTAAACCTACACTAAAATATAAACACATGATACAATTATCACACAATTAATGTCAAACAAGGTGTCAAACAAGTCAAACAAGTCAAACAAGGTGATTATGCAAAGCATTTTGCATTTCCAGCTTATGCATTAAAACTGTGATATGAACGCAACATTGCAACGTCGATAGCAACAAAGAAAAAAAACGCGAGACGTAAAAGGATGTAAGAGCGGTTGTCTGGCAACAGGAAGGTTGCTGATTCGATCCCCGGGCTCCGCCCCTCCCCCCTCTCCCCCCCCCACCCCCTCCCCCCCCCCCCCACCCCCCCCCCCCCCCCCCCCGACCCTCCCCCCCCCCCCCCCCCCCTACCCCCCCCCCCCCCCCCCCCTCCCCCCCCCCCCCCCCCCCTCCCCCCCGCCCCCCCCCTCCTGACATGTTGGTTGTTACCTTGCATGGTTGGCACCGCCGTCGGTGTATGAATGGGTGAATGTGAGGCAATACTGTAAAGCACTTTGGATAAAAGCGCTGTATAAATGCAATTTATTTACCATTTACCATTGCTGCTTTGTGGTTTGCCATATCATGACGTGGCAATGGGAAAGTTTTTCCGATTCAAGGGCGTATTGCAGCGAGGAGAAGTTAAGAGAAGTCACAGAGTGGCTTCCTAATTCCTGTTTTGCCCTCAGAGACGTGGAAACAGCATGCAAGGATGCTTTGAACTGAAACGACCCCGTGTGTTGGCGAGGCCTGTGGCCCAGGATCAAGGTGACATCACTCGTGAAGCCTGACCTACACGAGTACACAAGTACACAAGTGCATCAAATGAATCCAATTTCCAAGTCAACAAAACACACACACACACACACACACACGCACACACACAGACACACAGGATGACGAGCAACAGGGACTGCGTCTCAGCTGTCAGAAGTATGGAGAGCATCCATACAGATGACAGCTAGGCGGCTATGAGGCATGAGAACTACTGAGCCTGAGGCACGCACGCACGCACACACACACACACACACACACACACACACGCACACGCACACGCACACGCACACACACACACACACATAGACCGTGGCAAACTCCATACAGCACCAGACTCGGCGTGCCATGCACCACGCTCAGTAGCACAGACACAAGGCAAACCTCACGCACACACACACACGCTCAGTAGCACAGACACAAGGCAAACCTCACGCACACACACACACACACACTCAGAGAAGCAAACACAGAACAATTCTCTGTTGGCTTTCAAAACAGAGGCATTAATCATCATTACACACACACACACACACATACCCGGAGCATGGGTTGGCTTAAACTGGGGGGCCTGTGGGACTCGTCAACGAGACACACGCTGACACCTCCGTGTAGCCATTACTGTTGCTGTCATGGCAACCAAGGTCAAGTGGTCTTACACTCCAGGTCTGGGTGTGTGTGTGTGTGTGTGTGTGTGTGTTTGTGTGTTTGTGTATGTGTGTACGCATCTGTGTGTGTGTGTGTGTGTGTGTGTGTGTGTGTGTGCGAGTGTGTGTGTGTGTGTGTGTTGTGTGTGTGTGTGTGTGTGTGTGTGTGTGTCGTGCGCGCGTCCCATCAGTTCAAGGAGGAGTGAAGTCTCTCATCCAGAAGAGGTGCTAGCAGGAGCTAATGAGCTGGTCTCTCCGTCGGGAGAGAGACGTCGAAGAGAGACAACAGAACAAGACACGGGGAGCTTGGGACGCATACCACTCACACAACCACACGACGGGCGCCGGGGGGGCTGCATCGCCGGACCACCAGGGGGTAACTCACAAGAGGAAGTTGAGCAAAAGGACACAAACGCAAGTCTCCAAATAATGAACTGCAAACTGATGTCTTTGGACGGCCGATGTTTTAGCCTATGGAGCCTACGAACCTACGGACCTGCACTCTGTAATAATTACCGCATTACTCATATCCACCTTAATACAGTTGTTTTAAAGTATCGACATAAGTTGACCTGAGTCTGCAGGAGGTCTGTTTCTAATAGCTCGCCGTGAGGCAGGAAACGGTTCAGCTCCAGGTCAAGAGACGAAGAGATGGTTATGAAATATTTGTGCAGCAGCAGTAAAAAAAATCACAAACGTCTTCAAAATCTTTAAAAAATATTAGATTTCAACCGCAATAAAGTACTGCAACGGTGGTTTCTTTCATTTGGTTATCGCCTGTTTGTTTGCAGCACAAATGAATCACGCAGCCTCTTATCCTTGGGGTAGATGATCATGTTTGTGTCAGTTTCGGTTTTCTGATTTTGCCGTTACAGGGTCTTCGTCGAGGTCTCTTTGTTTTGTTTTAAAGACGCTCGCCCTAAATATTTTAAAAGCATCGACACGCCTCCTGATGGAGGACCACGGCACGCTTCTCTCTCGCCGTGACGACGCGCATCATCAAGACAGGCGGCAAACTTTGCCAGTGACGGGTTGACGCGTGACGTTAGGCCTTTTGAAGTATCTATCTAACATCGGAAGTTAGCAGGAGTCCCCCCCCCCACGCCACCGCGAGTTCAACGTCACCGCGAGT
>PIJE02003303.1:30260-42833 GCA_002895965.2 Coryphaenoides rupestris | reverse complement strand
GGATTTAGAACTGCATGGAACAGGGATGGGGTGGAGTACTACAGTATATCGAGTTAATGGAACGCCTGTGCAGTGATGAGTTTTCTCCCCTGCAGGAACCAAATCAAAGGTTGATGATGATGAAGCCGAGGACTCGGACATAGAGCTGCTCGACGACGGTGGATCAGAGCCCGTGCTTCAGGCAATTACACACACATGCTGAAGCACACACCGACACACACGCCTTGACGGGGTGCCAGAATACACTGCTAATTATCCAAACGTTCATCGAATAGCATGTCATCTAGGTCACGTGCACGTGTCAAATAAAAAGCCCCGACGAGAGACCCTCTGTCATTTTCTCCCTTCTGAAGTACCCTCCACGTGGTTTGAGCCACTCTCCACTATTGTTTCAGCAGAGCCATGGGGTGCTAATGTTCACTATCGCATCTGGAGAGGGGTGATTATCCTGGATGCTTATTAACCTTGTCTTCACACACACGCACACACATTTATATACCCACAAAACCAAAAGGCTGTAAATGCTCCCAGTCTTGAGCCCTGCTAAGAGAGGTTTTCACAAGAAATGGGTCAGTTGCCTTCAATCAGAGCAGTCTTATCGCCATTCGGTGCAATTTGTTCTCGAGATATCCGCCCATTTGTGTCTCATCCCGTAGTGTAGTGTCATTTTTGTGTTCTGTTAGCGCTTCACTCTGACCCTGTAGCGCTGATTATTTCACACAGCCCGTCTAGTTTTAGAGACGCACTCATCACTTTAAATGTGTTTTTGTCGGCAAAAACCTGAGGGGGAGACCTAGCAATGAAGTGGTTAAGAGAAGATGCCGTGCCTGACCGCAGCTTTCGACAACTTTCCTTTTCCATCCACCAAATGACGTAACTGGTGCTCCCTGAGGTGTCTTCCGGAAGGCTGTGCTCGACACCGCGGTGAGCCGGGAGGTCTCATGTGATGCATTCACATCTCATTTAGGCGGCGAGCGAAGAAAGATTTCCGCTCTGGAGCCGTTATTTGTCTCCTCCATCCCCCCCCCCCGAGCAGAAGTGTTTCAGTGCCTTATCCTCTCGGTCTCTCTCTCTGTTTAGTTTGACTACGGCGCCCTGGCAGACAAGCTGTTTGGGTTTGCCAGTCGGGGAAATGTCCCGAGCCGGAACAGGCAGAGACTTTACAAAATTATCAAAATGTAAGTCCACGTGCAAATCGCTTTGACACTCTTCGTCTCTGTCGTCTCAAAGTGTACGTTTGTTGTCATGAGTCGACCAATGAGCCACACTTCAGCTGTCGTAGTTTGAGTACGGAATGAGCGTTGTGGTTTATCTGTTAATATGTGCCTCTTTTTTTTCTGTTTGACAGACTGCGGGACCTGAGCGAAGGTGAGCGCCCCGCCGAGTGCATGGTTTCATCACACTCCTCGTGGTGGATATTACTCTTCATCCATCCAGATTCTCTCCCCCTGACCAGTCATCTTTTTCAATCTTTCACCTGCCTCTCTTGCTCCCTCTCTTCCCTCACCCCCTCCAATGTGTCTCACACCATTCTTTGTCTCTCTTCTCTTCTCTCCCAGGGGTCTTCCCTCAAGACGGTTACCCGGAGGAGGTCTCCACAGACGAGGATGATGACATGTTCGGTAGTAGGAGTAAGATAAAGTGGAAGCTCCGCATGGATGAGGAGGAGGAGGCCCCCGCGGCGAAAAAGAAAAAAAAGAACGGTAACTGTTCACATTTGGAACGTGCTGCACATCGGGCCATGTGGTCTGGTTCATGTGGTCTGGTTCATGTGGTCTGGTGTTTGTCTTGACATCTTTGGCTCCGGTCTGCTGGTGTGGGATGATGCGGCGGGGGCGGGGCTTGGCCGCCTGGAGCTTGGACCGGCCCCACAAGTTGGGAGGGGTTTAATGAGCTCCGCCCCCTGGGGACCAGGACCAGGAGGAGGAGGAGGCCCATGGCAGCAGGGCAGTCAAACAGAAAGTCGGTTCAATAATAGAACAATAGGAGAGTTGAGATCCTGCAGGGCTTCTGGATGGCTGTGGTGCTGTCTTTTCTGACCGGGTTGCAGTGAATTAATTCTGTTTGGTAGTTGGGTGTTGCATGAATACAATAAATGATTCTGTATTATCCCCATTGCGGTTATCGATTATTTTTTTTTGTTCATAGAATAATAAACTTGCAAAACCATAGTAACAAGGTGCGTCACAAAATGCAGTTGGGGGGGGGAGGAGAGGAGAGAGACTACGATTGGTTGGACCTCCCCAGTTTTTCCTAGTTGTTAAATAGCAGGATTGAACAAGACCCATAATGTATTGACTGTAGTTGACTTACTGATCAAAAACACCTTAAGTTGAGTGTTTTGTGTTGGTCATTACAGTAGTGGTCCAGGGTGCCGTTAGAAATGTGATCTGGACCAATAACCAGGGCTTCAGTCTCATCTGTGTTCAGTTGCAGAAAGTTAGAAGCCCTTCAGTCCTTCAATCCAGATTGTATTTGTCATGGCCAAGTGACGAATCATATCGCAAACGCATGGTCTAAATTATACGCTTTTTTTAGTGCTTTTTTTAACACAATGTTCAGCCCTAATGCACAGCCCAAAAAGTTTAGTGTAAATGTAAAAGCTTTACGGTTGCTGCAAACTGACCACATTTTTATTCCAGGGAAGAAACCGGAGAAGTTGACCGGAGAGAAGAAGCAGGAATCTGTGGGAGACAACGGGGAGCCCGCTAAGACGAAGAAAAAGAAGAAGAAGAAGAAGAGGAACAAGGTGGGAAAGGAGGGTGAGGAGGCTAAGGCAGAGGTCGCCTCCACCCCGGCCCAGATGGAAGCCAAACCGACCGCCACAGAGGAGCAATCGGAACAGTCTCCGCCCACGGGAGCTGACGCAGCCGGCCGATCAGAGTCTCTGGCCACAGTGGACGGTGGCAGCGAGCCATTGAAAACCATCGCTGCCGCAGAGCCCACAGGCCAAGCGGGGGAGCAAGCAGCAGCAGCAGCAACCCAGGAGGAAGATGTGGGCCCCGCCGAGCCGGCGAGCACCCCTTCGGTTAAGCCAGCCGCCGCCGCCAAGCAAAAGGGGAGGAAGAAAAGCAAGAGTCTCGTCGTCGAGGCCGGCGCTAATGAGGCGGAGGCCACGCCCACCCCACCTGAAGAGGCGGCGGCAGCAGACTCGCCCACCGACACGGATGCAACTGTGCCGGCGAAGAAGACTAGACGGCGCTCCCGCAAATCCCTGGCGTCCGCCTGCGTGGTGGAGGAGGCCCCCGCACCGACAGAGTCCCCTTCCCTAGACGCCGCTGCAGAGACCACTCCCACCCTGGGAGCCGCTGCAGAGACCACCCCCACCCTCGTCGCCACCACCACGGAGACGCATGCGCCAGCAAAGAAGAGGCAAAAGGGATCTCAGGCGGCAGTAGAGGTCGAAGGTCGGGCGGCGGTCGAGGTCGAAGATCTGGGAGATGCGGTGAGCGTGGCAACGCCAAAGAAAAACAAGATTAAGAAGACCGCTGACAAACGGGAAGTTGAAACTCTCGCAGAAGACAGCGTTGTTGTCTGCAAGGCACCACAGAGCAAGAAAAACAAAAAGACCCCCAAGGCGGAGGAGGCAGCCGCGCCGACAAAAGCCGAACCGGAGCCGGACCAAACTCTTTCTGCAGACGCCAGCGCCTCAAAGAAGAAGCAAAAGAAGGCAGTGGTGGTGGCGGAGAAGGAGGGCGTAGCGTCCCGGGAGACTCCCGCTGTGCCTCTGGCCCAGAAGAAGAAGAAGAAGAGGAAGATCCCGGTGGTGTTTGAGTTTGAGGCGGACGAGGTGGAGGCGGCGGCGGCGGCGTCGCTGAACGGCCTGGCGGGCGAAGACGACACACTCCCGGCGACCCCCAAGAAGAGCAAGCTGCAGAACGTAAGCAGCTGCACTGTTCACTTATTTAATATTTTTGAAAATTAAAACATTTATCAAATGCATCTTGTCAAATAATATCCAATGGAGGAGTTGTGTGTGTGTTTGGTGGCTGGCTTTATTGGCCTCACCTGGCCCGGCTAGCTGTGCAGCAGAGTCCCCTGCCACAATGCCACGGAATGTGGCTTCTTTGGGGCTCCTCCAAGGACACAGGCAGGTAGTGGTGGTTGCTGGTTTATTGCAAAGGTTGATGTAATGACATTGGAGCACATGGTGTACCTGCTAGCGCTCTCCTAGCGCTGGGCGATATGGCAAAAAATATGATCACAATACTTCTGTTCCATATTGATCGATATTCATCACGATACATAATTTGATAATGCTGCCAGTTTGAAGAGTATCCTGATAATGACTGAAGCCTGAAGAAACCAGAGGCTTCATAGTTTAGTTTAAACTTTATATTAAAGGGGGGTAGGGTTAGAGCATCGTTTATTAACAAAAATATACTCTACTATACATGGATCTGCAGGGTGCTGCGGAGATGCCCGCCACCCCGCTTGGCTCCACCAAAGCCCCTAGGAAGAAGCTCCTCAAGTCTCCAGGGATGAAGGCCAAGTCCCCCGGGAAGCCGTTCATCAGCTTCCAGACGGCCACCGCCCCCCCCCACGCCGCTCTTCGTCAAGACCAAGGTGGCACCCGGCACGCGGCAGTTAACATTGGATCACCTGCACAATTTTGTACGCACTCTGTTAACCTGGGATTTCATCCTTTCAAGTGTATCAGCAGTCTAGCATTAACAATTAGTTTTTTTAACTAGAATATAAAAGTGTAAAAAGCAATGATGTGTTTCTTTAAGTAAAGGATCTGATTCCTGTGCTTTACGTTCAACAGTCTCAAACGCCTAAATCGGAGGCCAAGAAGGTGACCTTTAGCCTGAAGAACAACAAGACTGCAGGTAAGACGGCCTGACGGACTTCATTCATGTTGACGGCCTCACTTATATTTTTGATCTTTTGTGTATATTGTATTATCTATACAATAATGACAATAAAACACTGACTTTGACAAAAGCTGTTACTTGATCGGTGCAACAATCAGCATATCGTTCTCCACGCCGTCTCCATACTTTGACCCTGCCGTCCAACTTCCGCAGACAGAACCTGGACTCATCACTGAGCATGACATTACCCCACATGTTTGGGTTCCGTTGTGGGTGTTGCCGACACCAGCGCAAACGGGCCTGGCAGTGAAGGGCGGTCACTGCAGGCTTCCTGGTAGCCTTATGAGCTCTGAGTTTGGCTGTGTGCGGTCTGTTCCTGACCGTCTGATCAGAGATATGTATGCCAAGCAGTATAAGTCAAGGTTTTTTTGGAGGGAGGATGACCATTAATTGATACATTATTAGTACATGAATGTTATTCAGTGGAATAGACGGCTTCATTTAGGCAAAATTGTACTTCCTGGATTAGGCTACCTTCGTTTTAAAATATATTATCTTAATTTCACGGCCCAAAAGCAACGTAGGCTACTTGATTAAGCTTAACTGGATGATTTAAACGGCTGGAAATGATTCCATCCGACGCGCTTTGAGCCATATATGTGGTTAATCAGTGGTCTGTGTGAGTGGAGCTTGCTAGTTGGCACCAGAAATACAGCGGTTACACTTTTTTCTCAGAAGCATTACTGCTAAGATGTGAATCGCGGAAGTGCACCGCGCTCTATCTAGTGTAATCTGGTTCATAATTCTCCATCACACTCTTCACCCCAGTCAGTAGCTGTGGTCAGGTCAGGTGCGAGCAGTCTTTTTATGGCTTGACATTTAAATGCCTTGTTTTCTAATGAGTCCTAAATCTAGAGTAATGTGGAAGTATGAACAAATGGCTCAGTTGGCAGATCGATAAAATGTATTGGAAGGAATAAAAAAAACAATGTGTTCATTGCCATCACATCTCTTTTACAGATGATTTCAGATGATTACTTGGATTCGAACCATCAACTGTTTTTTAGGACCATGTTGGGCCTCTTGGATTGTAATGCGATTTCTAGACATTTTCTTTTTTTTTTTTATTAAGTTGACCTCAGGGAAGTTAGTCATAAGGAACATGCCGTGTGTGTATTTCTTTGAGGATTTGATGTGCGTACTTACACCCCCTCCCTGCGAGGTGATCAATATTATTAATGCTTGAAGTGTGACAAAGATGCCAGTGTGGCCGTTAATAACATTGAAGCCTGTTCAGTGTTTATGGCGGCGGGGGGGGGGTTTGTAGCTGAGCTGTCACCGTACAAAAAAACATTGATTTGCATCTCTACATTTCAATGAGCTAATGTGGCAGCCCTTGTCTCCGCCGCGAGGTTAGCGTAGGTCATTCACGCGTAGCTGCGCACTCCTGAAGCTAGGCCGTCTATTCAGAGCCAGCGGGGTGTCCTCTGTTCACAGTGCCGCCCACCACGACTCGAAGCCTTTGTCACACACTGAACGTCACTACTGATGTCAGACTTCTCGCTCTCTCTCTCCCCCCTCCTTTGCTGTACAGAGTTCAGGAAGTTTGACCGTAGCCTCCTCCTGAGCCCAGAGGGGCCCCCCCGGGTGCCCGTTTGACCCCACGCAGAAAGCCCAAGTCCGGGGGTGCTGAACGAGTCCCGCGGAGGGGCGTCTCCGATGGGTCTTCAAAAAAGACGCCGAAACAGCAGGAAGACCCCCATCGGGTCGCCCAAACGGCGGCCCTCGTGCGGCCGACTCTTCTAGCGCCCCTGCGACGTTTTATTTTGAAATACCCGGTGAACGTTTTCCCTGGGTGTCACCGTCCTAAATAACCTACACTCTTTCATAGTTTAAATAAGTGGCGTTTGAGAAGACTTTGTTTAATGTTCTTGGCCCACGATGTTGTGCTCTCAAAATATTCTGAATAAAGCATTTTGTTTCTGTTTTGAGGAGTGATGCGCTATGACCTTCATTTTGCGTCTTGTGGCCAACCATTTTTCTTTTGCCAGAGTTCATCATCTGGTATCTGGAAGGTAAACTATATCCATAATTGGATACAAAGGGGTTTGACCAAGCCTGAAGGAAAATAAAAGTGAAAGAAAAACAGTTTCCAAGTTACATAATCTAGAACGGTTGGAAATGAGAAACTTAACAGTAATGGAAATGGTCATGACCGCCTTGGTCGGCACAGTGAGACTGAATGAGAAGTGTCGAGCACAGTTTGAAGTAGGCCAACACTGTAATGTCCTCTCTTCACTGGCCTCTCAACACCAAATAATTCAGAACCCAACTCAAAACCCTCCTGGCCACTTCTAATTCTCTTATGTATTGGCTAACAATGACCTTCAGTAAGATGAGATGTATTTTATTGATACTGATCAGCCAAGTAAGGGATAATGTACATTGAGTCACATTGTGAAATTTGGCAATATATAACATTTCCTGTTCCTAAAAAAAAAAAAAAATAGCTGTTGGAGAACTGCGTCCATAGCAGCAGTCTGCTATTCAGAAATGACGGCTGGTAGAAATGCAGAAATTGACCAATTAGAATCAAAGTCGGCCTGTAATCCCACTTGTCCACTGTTCTGGTTGTCATGGTACTGGACATTTAAAGCCTTGTGCTATACTTTTAGGCATTCTAATAAGACATTTGTGATTATGCTATAGGCCTGCTTGTAGTCAAGAGACTAGGCAATGGATATACTGTATATACCAATTGTTTCCTTGGAGCAGATCGGAAGTCTTGTTTACTGCTTTTTGTCAGTTCAACACTTGGATTTTATTCCACTTATACTTGAACATGATTTCCAGGATAAGTGCATATGATCTTGTCAGTCTCTCCATCCGTGTTGTTTGTCTATCACTCTGAGTCATGAGTGGGACATAACTGGAGTCACCTGAGGCAACCGATTCTCAGATGGAAATGCACATAAAAAGTTTGACTGCCCACAACCAATATACAACATCATTGGAATGTGTCAAAAGCCCACAAGCAACCACACAATCGGGAGAAATTAGCGCAGGCACTCATCATCAGGCATGATGTGCAATCTTTGTGAGTAACGTGGCTTTCCGAGAGCTGACGACAACCGAATGAAACCGTGTGAGAGGCAGAGAATCCGTTCATGTCGAGCCGAAAATAGTCGATTTGGGCTTGTGCGTCAAAATGCACCGAGGGTTTTTGTTGCTGATACTCTCCATATTGAGGACTCGAGAGAGTTGTAAAGATTGACATTTACATTTACATTTAGGGCATTTGGCAGACGCTTTATCCAAAGCGACTTACAAAGAGTACATTTGTTGAAGGAGAGGCAGCAATATATCACTGTGGTACCTGAAGATAAGAATAGAGCTGTTTTCCAGCATCATATTTACGAGACGAATAGAACGAGTTAAAAAAAGAAATACAAAAATCAAAGAGCAAAATTTGCCAAGTTGCCTGCATAAGTAGCTGGGCAGGCGTGTATTCTAAGCATGATACAACATCTGAGAACGAACAACAATGAAATGCGCCAATTTCGAACACAATGTCTCCCCACAATAACAGACCATTCACTTCATTACTAAACAACGAGCACAAACGCTTCTATGCCCTCGAAACGCCGGCGGTCATCGTGATGTACAAGGCCGACAGACCCTTTGCACAGAGCTGAACAAACACAGTTCAAACACTCTAATAATAATATTAGAGTGAATATTAGAGGGCACGTGGTAAATGTGTGACATCTTCACTATAGTCTACTACCTCTGCTCATGTGCATAAAACGGCAGAACGATAATTAGTGTTATGAGTGGCATGTTTTTCCTCCAGTGAAAAGGGAATATGGAAGCTAAATGTTGGCAGTGAAAGGTGGCGTGTTGACGAATATCTGCCGGCTCCATCTCAACCCGTTTCTATTTTGTCCTTTCGGAGACTGCTGCCTGTGGAGGTGCGGAAGTTAGATCGCTGTGTGCAGGAGTGAGACAGGAAGGGTGCCTGAGTTGGTGGCAGGTGCTGTCAATGTCCTGATCACGCGTCTACGTCAACCGACAGGGAGGAGATCCAGGCCGCTGTGGGGAGAGACTGGTGGTGTGTGTACGGCCGCATCGCCACAGCGACTGGCAGCTGTTATTTTGAGTATTTTGAGTATCTAAGTCCGAGCTTTAAAGTGTACAGTATCCAACACAACTTACAGTAAATGCAGACAAGTAGTACAGGAGCAAGTAAGGCATAGGCGGTGAATACAGAGACGGGTAATTAAGGCCCATTCCTTAATTACCCGTCTCTGTATTCACCGCCTATGCCTTACTTGCTCCTGAACTACGAGGGGGTTGGACAGGTTCAGGTTTCACTGAACGTGTTTCAACATTTGGTGGATGTGTTGATGTGTCAGGAGTCTAGTGTGTTTCCATGCACAAATGCGTGTGCAAAGATGTCGTATGTAGCTCCAGAGCTAGCTGGCTGGCTGGCTGGCTGGGTGTGTGTGTGTGTGTGTGTGTTTAGCAACAGACTTCAGGCTGCCTTTCTGCGCTGGAATAGTGAACTGTCATTTGGAACGTTCTTGGCCTACTAAGTTGACTGAATCACTCTCCCCCTCTCCCTCTCTGTATTTGTCTTCTGTGTATCTTGGCCGTGCTCTTGAGTGCTCTCTCAATAACAGTCACAGCTGTTTGCCTCCGCTGGTAGCTGCTGCCGTCCCCGGTCACAATTACAGTGAGGCGTTAAAGTGCAGCTTTCTGGTGGAATGAATCACACTCAATTTCCTTCCATCCTTTCTGTATTTATTTGACTTCCTCCCCATATATCCCTCGTTCCCTCCAGTCTTCCTTGCCTCCTCCTACTTTTTTCATCACGGCGGTTGCTCTGAGAACGCTGAAGCCCCGAATTGTCCAAAAGATGTCCTATGTCCTTACCAAACTATTTAACCTTTAACCCCGTCATGAGGTCAAGGAAAGATGGAAAGGACGTTCCATGAGGGCTGTGTTCCAATCGTCTTTATTGCTGAGGAAGTTTCCTGACTGAGTGAATGTGCCTAAAGTACCTAAGTGGCAGCCATGATAAGGAAAGGTGCTACAATGCTTCTTGCTTTGATGCCCCCTTTAGCATAGGATACACTGGACCTTCCTTTACGAAAGGAAAGGAGATAGTGGCGTCCCACAATTCCTTGCGGCAGGAACATTTACGTGACGCACCGTTCGGCTGTTCAACTGGAAACAACCGGATCATCACGGAAACAATAACACTAATTGGGATTCATGTCCGCTCATACATGAATCCCAATTAGTGTTATTGTTTCCGTGATGATCGGTGCGAACGGTGCGTCACTTAAATGTTCCTGCCGCAAGGAATTGTGGGACGCCACTATCTCCTTTCCTTTCGTAAAGGAAGGTCCATTGTATCCGATGCCAAAGTAGGTATTAAAGGAAGCATTGAAGCTCCTTTCCTTTGCGTTTAGAGAATTCCAACAGCCCTTAGCACGGCTGTCACTCGGGTACTTCTGGGTCCATTCACTCAGTAAGGAAACTGGCTGCATTCAAATAGTCTTTTTTTAGAAAAAGAACTCTTTTAGAATTCTCTAAACGCTAAGGAAAGCTGCTTCAATGCTTCCTTTCATGCCTCCTTTAGCATAGCATACACTGGACTGTCCTTCACGAAATAACTCAAAATCATCATTTTTTTTGTAGGTAAAAGTGGCACTTCTATTCTGCACCTTTCTAAAAACTGTGAGTGTTTTCATCTCTCTCTATCTCTCTCTCCATCTCTCTCTCTATATATATACAGGTATATATCTATCTATCTCTCTCTCTCTCTCTCTCTCTCTCTCTCTCTCTCTGTCTGTCTTTCTCTCACACACTCCCATCTCTCTCTCTCTTGCTCTCTATAATCTCTCTCTCTTTCTCTCTACCTCTCTCTCTCTTTCTCTCTGTCTGTCTTTCTCTCACACACACTCCCATCTCTCTCTCTCTCTCTCTCTCTCTCTCTGTCTGTCTTTCTCTCACACACACTCCCATCTCTCTCTCTCAATCTCTCCATCTTTCTCTCTACCTCTCTCTCTCTCTCTCTCTCTCTGTCTGTCTTTCTCTCACAGACACTCCCATCTCTCTCTCTCTTGCTCTCTCTCCATCTCTCTCTCTCTCTCTCTCTCTCTCTACCTCTCTGTCTGTCTTTCTCACACACTCCCATCTCTCTCTCTTGCTCTCTCCATCTCTCTCTCACTCTCACACACTCCCATCCTCTCTCCATCTCTCTCTCTATATATATATCTCTCCCTCTCTCCTCTCTTTCTCTCTGTCTGTCTTTCTCTCACATACACTCCCATCTCTCTTCCATCTCTCTCTCTCTCTCTCTCTCTCTCTCTCTCTCTCTCTCTCTCTGTCTCTCTCTGTCTGTCTTTCTCTCACACACACTCCCATCTCTCTCTCTCCATCTCTCCATCTGTCTCTCTATCTCTCTCTCTCTCTCTCTGTCTGTCTTTCTCTCACATACACTCCCATCTCTCTCTCTTGCTCTCTCCTCCATCTCTCTCTCTCTCTACCTCTCTGTCTGTCTTTCTCACACACTCCCATCTCTCTCTCTTGCTCTCTCTCCATCTCTCCATCTCTCTCTCTCCCTCCCTCTCTCGCTCTCACACACTCCCATCTCTCTCTCCATATCTCTCTCTCTCTCTCTCTCTCACTCTCACTCTCACACACACACACACGCACCGCCGCCCCAGCGCGTCCTCTCCTCTCCGTCTCCGTCTCCGTCTCCTCGCTGTGTGCCGACGCGGCGGTTCTCCTCCCGGGCAGCGCGTTGTCTGCTGGAGCTCTCTGACGGGGACGCGACGTGACAGCAAGCGACCTTTCGACGAGGGTTCCAGGTAAATAATAATTATAATTATTATAATAATTAGAATAATACATTTTATTTGGAGGCGCCTTTCAAGACACCCAAGGACACATTACAGGGGATTAAAAACAAGACAGGCAAATTAAGATTAAAATTAAAATTAAAAACTGGTAGTGGCAGAAATGGCAGCAAAGTTAAGACAGAAAAAAACAGCAGAAAGTATAAATACAGTGAAACACACAGGGGACAGTTAGAGTGAATATGGTAGTTTGAACAGGAGGGTTTTGAGTTGGGTTCTGAATTATTTGGTGTTAAGAGAGGCCAGTGAAGAGAGGACATTACAGTGATCGATCCGGGACGTGACAAAATTAAGTGAACCGGAATGTCAGCGCTTTGATTGGGACAGAGATGAGTCTGGAGTCTGGAAATGTTCCGAAGATGGAAGAAGGCAGTCCGGGTGATGTTTCTAATGTGCGGTGCAAAGTAGTGATGGGAGCCGGATCTTATGGCTCCGTTCCTTTCTGAGAGACGTTCAAAAGAGACGGGTTTTGTTTTAAGGGGCGGGGTTACTAGGTTTATCTGATCAATAATCACCAGGATAATGATTGACCGTATTAAAGGATAATGATTGACTGTATTAAAGGATAATGATTGACTGTATTGAAGGATAATGATTGACTGTATTGAAGGATAATGATTGACTGTATTAAAGGATAATGATTGACTGTATTGAAGGATAATGATTGACTGTATTAAAGGATAATGATTGACTGTGTTAAATGATAATGATTGACTGTATTAAAGGATAATGATTGACTGTATTAAAGGATAATGATTGACTGTATTAAAGGATAATGATTGACTGTATTAAAGGATAATGATTGACTGTATTAAAGGATAATGATT